>PVJN01034189.1:5206-23034 GCA_004026805.1 Lasiurus borealis | reverse complement strand
GGTAAATGGAGGGCTTCTGCTGTACATGGCTCTGGTCCCAGTTCCACCTACCCCCTGTTGGCAGCATGAAATTTGTGTACATTATACTTCTCTAAGTGAAATTTCTAAACTAAGTACTGTGAGCCCTAGCCTTTTTCAGAGTGTTGGGCCTCTTTTGCCACAAATACTGAATATGGTAGTAATGCAAATTGCTACCCCCTGTGCCCTACTGAAACACACCTGTTAAAACAACAAAATCCAGGTTAAAATAAGAGATCAGTTTATGCAATTAAGAGATATTTCTGTGGCTGAATTAGAAACATATCAGTTCATAAATAACATACGCTGTATTCCACAATGAAAACTGTTTCTTCTGCATATATTTGCCAATTAATCTTCTCCCAACAATACACACCCTGGCAGGCATAATAAAGTACAAAACTGGTTACTGTGGCATTTAAGTCCCTTCTCTTCCAGGCCCCTGGAGAACTAAGTGACTCCCATCCAGACCACTGAAAGCATGCCCACATGCTTCTCAACATGAGTAAGGAGAGACTGTCTCCCAGAGAGACTCAAGCCAGCCTCGAGCTGCTCTGCACATGCATGTGAGCAAGTCAGTTGTGGTCAGAGGCTGGGCCTGTTTCTAATCTGGTTTAAACATACTTTTCTGGGATGCATCTCACCTCATGAAGCACTGAGACAATAATTCTCACTTAAGTACAATTTTTCCCCCAAAGCACAGAAATTAAGAGGAAAAGACACATACTTATTAAAAATTTTGAAAAATATCAGGATGACATAGGTTTCCCTAAATTGCTAAGAGCTATGCAGAGAAGGGTTTTCATGCAAATGTACATTATTGGTCTTATTTCCCCTGGAGACAAACTAGAAATCATTATTCTATAAAAATGGAAATAGAGTAAATCTTGGCTCTGCCTTCTCCAAACTTTCCAAATTTGATTAATACTCTTTTCTAGGCTACTCATATCTTTATTTTCCAGATTCTGCTAAAGCTTGAGGACATTTTGGTATTTTTGAAAAATAACCCTGCTTCCTGGAAAGCAATGAAATATAATGCACTAAACTTGGAACTGTTTGAAAGTAAACAGTTTTAATTACATTTGTAGCTTTGTTTTCAAGCCAATTGCCTGGTCATTATCAGGATAAGGACGGGATGGGGAAAGCATGCTGGGGAAGGTAGGGATTTCAGCCTTTAGTTTGTTACCTGCTGACAATATGATTTGGAAGAAGGCCCTTTGCCTATTTGAGTCTGAGTTTGTTCCACTGCTAAAGGGACATACTAATATCACCTACTGCACAGGGCATTGTTGTGAGATCCAAAAGAGATCATGTATTACAATGTGGTTTGTAAATGATAAGGATTGCATAATATTAGTTACTATCACTCCCAAATATGGGCTTAAAATCATAGAAGGAATAGAAAAATAAGAAGAGAAAGATGAATAACTGCAAAGCAAGTGTCTTCTCAGTCATGAATGACAATGCCAAAACCAGAAAAACATCACATCATCTGAAAATTTTCCTGTGGTATCTCTCTACAACAGAAGAGGTGGGAGGAGGGAGAAAAGATTTCTTATATAGGTCACAGAAAGAGCAAACTATGAAGAAAAACACTGATAAACTGGACTTCACAGTAATTAAGAAAGTCTACAAATCAAAAGATAGCATTATAAGAGTGAAAAACAAAAGCCACTGAATGGGAAAAGATATTTGCAACGTGTGTTTTTAACAAAAATGCATTTCCATGATATACAAAGAGATATTACAAATCAATAAGGAAGAATATAGGTAACTCAATTTTCAAAAATTGGACCCAAAAAAATCTGAACAGGCATTTTGTGAAAAAAAAAAAAGAAACATCAAATTGCCTAATAGGTATATGAAAAGATGTTCAGCAGTATTCATTATAAGGAAATGAGATACTACCATATAAGCACTAGAATGGCCAAATTTTGTTTGTATGTTTGTTTGTTTGGGCTGTTTTTAAAATGATAATGCCAAGTGTCAGTAAAAAAAATTAAATCATTTGGAACAGTAGTAGTATAAGCTAATACTACCACATTTGAAAACATTTTGTTGTTATCTGTCCAAGCTGAATACATGCATCCCTATAATCCAATAATTCTTACAGCATAAACATATACACAAAAGATACATATAAGAATGTTCACAGCAGTCTTACGCATAATTTCCCAGCACCAAAAAAAAAAATTTAAATTAAATTAAAACATCCATTAGCAATAGAATGAATAAACACATGTGGTCTTTCAATAGAATATTATACAGCAGGGTCAACAAATGACAGCCTGTAGGTCAAATCCCACTATGCCCATGGACAGTATTGTCCATGGCTGCATGGCACAGCAATGGCAGAATTCAGGAGATGCCACATAGACCACCTGGTCTCCAAAGCTGAAATTCTTTACAGAAAAGTTTGTCAACCTCTGCCATACAACAATGAAAAAGAACAAGCCACTCTTACTATATATAATAAGAGCTCAGAGACACAAAACGGGTAGGGAAAAGCCAGCCATGAAAAAATGCATATTATGATTCAATTTATATAAAGTTCAAATACAGGTAAAATTAATAGAAGTCAGATAGAAGTGGTGCTAGGAGTCAGAATCATGACTACATTTAGGGAAATATAACTTGAAAGAGCAGTGTGATGCTACAGTGTGGTGCAGCTGATTACTCTCTCTAACGTTGACTGTGTCACTTAAAAGTCAGGATGAAGCAAGCAAACATATAGACAACTACCCACAATGGACTCCACCCTCCCCACCACATTGTAGAGGATAGGGGCCAATATCTCAGAGCATCAGATCTTATTACAGTCTCCGGAGTTGGGAAGACAAAAGGAGGCAAAATTAATTGTTCAATAGAGCCTGGGCAAGTTAGATAAAAACCTATCACAAATCTCCTCTGATCCCTATTAGTTTTAATTTCTTTGTATTTGAACAGAAGAAAAAACAAACAATGAACTACAACAATCTAAACTAAATAGAGTGTTTTAATGTCAACTAAAAGATTATGTCCACCCTCAAATCCACCTCCTTATTCAGATGAGTGAGTGGAATTGCCTGAGGCTCATGAGAGTATTGATTTTGGAACAATAATTAAAATCTAATGGAGTTAATCAGTTTCACATAGAACTATAAATTTCATCCAAAGACATGATAAATTGCTGAATAAGAATATCTGACCGCTCATCTACTCAATTTTTAAAAATTTAGATTTCATTTTCTGACAATGTTATTCATTTTAACTGAAATACTCATACTATCAGAAGTGCTGGATATTTTATTCCAAGAAAGGGAGGGGAAAGAGAATAATTTGATTCTTTATGGGGGTCAAATTATACATCAAATAAAGTATGAAGTTCCTTTGCCAGATACATTTCATAAAGTTAAATGGTTCTTTCAAGATTATGCTGACAATAGAGTCTTCAGACTTTGTTATAATATAGTCTACGACCTCTCTAATAAGGATAATAATGTATCATCAAAAAATGCTGCTAATTGAAAACTGTAAGTCTAATTAACCAGGGATGTGACCATGCATAACAGATTATTAATAGAATGAAAAGATTGCATTACACCAACGGCTACCCAATGAAGGGAAAAAAAAAAAAAAACTACAAGGACAGTCCAGCAGTTCAAAGACTCTTCACATCCATTTTGACACAAGTTACTGGGGATATTTCCCTTTCATTAAACTCTAGGCTTCATAGCAAAATGACTTAAAACCAGAAGAAGAAAGTAGAGCCAGATTTAAAAGATGGGTCACAGGGCAGCTGCTAGGGATCCAATCTATAAAGGGCCCTTAAACTCTGCTGGAAAACATCAGAAATATGGCGCCAATTAACTCATTCATATTTCCACATGAAACGCTTGTTTTAATGGGCAAAATGTAAATCGGTCCCACTCCCAGTGAATTAGTTCCCACTAATTAAAAATATAAATACTCTGTCCTAGTGCTCACCTCTTCCACTGAGTATTTTGTGATGTACACATGTACATTCAGAGGGCTGGGGGGCCAACAATATTTTGAGCCAAATCTAAAAACAGCAGGCTGATAGTTATCTGGTGTCAACAAGTATGGCAAAGTAAAACCTCCACACTAAGAGAACATGTGTTACTGGACTATCTCCAAAAAAAAATGGATCTATTTTATTATCTTAATTTAAATCCTATGCCTCCTAAGAAGTTAACATACATCAGGAAAAGCCTTTTTCTTTTCTTTTCTTTTTCCTTTCTTTTTTTCACAAACAGCACTACTACAGGAAAATGGAACTCATTTTGCCCACATTAATAGAGTATCCAGATAGAGATGGCTTATTGAGGGCATGTTAAATTCTCCTGCTCTCAGCAGCTAGCACTTTAAATGATAAATTAAATACAATGGATAGTCAGACACAGAGACTGAACCATCTTGAAGGGGAAAGTGGATGTTATCAGAAGCCTGAAAATCTACAACTATGAAACCCACCCAACAACTGTAAACCCCAGAACACCAGTCCCCAATTGGTGCAAACAGTCAGATTCAAAGAAGCTCTACACTCCACATGGAAAGGTCAGATTCTGCCTGGCATAAGGAGAGAGAGAATTACATAACCAGACACCTGGAGAAGAGAGACCATGGGGAGACAAAAAAAAAAAAAACAGCCTGCATATGAAAGAAACACAGGCACCACCAGAAAAGGAAATAAACAAAATGGAGGCAAGCAACCTGCCAAATAAAGAATTCAGAGAAATGGTCATAAGGTGGCTGAAAGAATGGAAAACAAATTTGACAAGAACCAAGAGGAAATGAAGAAGAACCAAGAAGAAATGAAAAATGGCATCACTGTTGTAAAGAACTCAATAGAAAGCATCAAAAGTAGACTAGAAGAATCAAAGGACCATATTAGTGAGCTACAAGACAAGATAGGAAAAAATACCCAAATAGAGCAGCTTCTAGAAAAAGAAAATTAAAAAGCAGGAGAGTCTAAGGGAACTTTGGGATAATGTGGAACAAAACAATATCCAAATAATAAAGGTTCCAGAAGGAGAGAAAACTGAGCAAGGAATAGAAAACCTATTTGAAGAAATGATGACAGAAAATTTGGCTGATATAGGGAAGAAAATACCCACACAACTCCAAAAAGCTCACAGAGTCCCAAGCAAAATGAACCCCAAAAGACTGACGCCAAGGCACATTATAATTAAATTGGCAAATACCAACGACAAAGTTAGAATCTTAAAAGCAACCAGAGAGAGAAAGAAAGTTACCTACAAAGGAACTCCCATCAAATTAGCAATTGATTTCTCATCAGGCCAGAAGGTAATGGAATGAAATATACAAAGTCATGCAAAGAAAGAGTCTGAATCCAAGAATACTGTACCCAGCAAGGCTATCAATCAAAATTGAAAGTGAAATCAGAAGCTTCACAAACAAAAATATATACTCAGGAAAATATATACTCGGGAAACTCTAGGACACTGAAAAAAGAAATAGAGGAAGATGTAAACAGATGAAAGAGCATATCATGCTCATGGATTGGGAGAATCAACATCATTAAAATGTCCATACTACCCAAAGCAATTTATAGATTTAATGCACTCCCCAATAAAATACTAACAGCATATTTCACAGATCTAGAAAGAACTCTCCAAAAATTCATTTGGAATAAAAAAGGACCCTGAAGTCATAGCAGTCCTAAAAAAAAAAAAGAACAAAGTAGTGGTATCTCAATACCAGATTTCAAGCTGTATTATGAAGCCACTGTTCACAAAACAGCCTGGTACTGGCACAAGAACAGACATATAGACCAATGGAAGAGAACAGAGAATCCAGATATCCACCCAAACCACTATGCTCAATTAATATTTGACAAAGGAAACATGAACATACAATGGAGTCAAGACAGTCTCTTTAATAAATGGTGTTGGAAAAATTGGACAGATACATGCAAAAAAAATGAAACTAGACCACCAACTTACACCATACACAAAAATAAACTCAAAATGGATATAGGACTTAAACATAAGATGGGAAACCATAAAAATACTAGAGGAATCCACAGGCAGCAAAATCTCAGACATATGTTGAAGGAACTTCTTCACTGATACTGCTCCTAGGGCACTGAAAGCTAAAGAGAAAATAAACAAATGGGACTACATCAAAATAAAAAGCTTTTGCACAGCAAAAGAAATCATCATCAAAACACAAGAAAGCCCACTGTTTGGGAGAACATATTTGCAAATGTTATCACTGATAAAGGTTTAAACTCCAACATCTACAGGCAACTTATATAATTGAATAAAAGGAAGATAAATAATCCAATTAAAAAAATGGGCAATGGACCTAAATAGAACCTTTTGGAAAGAAGATAGAAGAACGGCCAAAAGACACAAGAAAATATGCTCAAAGTCACTAATTATCTGAGAGATGCAAATCAAAACAACAATGTGATTCTATCTCACACCTCTCAGAATGGCGATCATCAACAAATCAACAAACAACAAGTGCTGGCGAGGATGCGGAGAAAAAGGAACTCTTTTGCACTGCTGGTGGGAATGCAGATTGGTGCAGCCAGTGTGGAGAACAGTATGGAGTTTCCTCAAAGAATGAAACTCCCATTTGACTCAGTGATCCCACTACTAAGAATTTATCCCAAGAAACTAGAAACATGAATCAGAAAGCATATATGCACCCCTATGTTCATAGCATCACAATTTACAATAGCTAAGATTTGGGAACAGCTTAGGTGCCCATCAGCAGATGAATGGATCAGAAAACTATGGTATATCTACACAATGGAATACTATGCTGCTATGAAACAGAAGGAATTCTTACCATTTGCAGCAACCTCGATGGAACTGGAGAGCATTATGCTAAGTGAAATAAGCCAGTCAAATGAAAGAAAAATACCACATGACCTCACTCATTTATGGAAAATAAAGAACATTATAAACTGATTAACAAAAATAGATCCAGAAGCAGTAAAGCATCAAACAGACTGTCAAATTCAGTGGGAAGGTTAGGGAGAGATGGGATAGATAAGAGATCAACCGAAGGACTTGTATGCATGCATATAAGCATAACCAGTCGACGCAAGACACTGGGAGGTGAGGTCATGCATGGGAGTGAGGTAGGGGAGGTCAATGGGAAGATATGTACACATGTAACACATTAATAAAAAATGGAAAAAACAATTTCTGCAAGGCAGGCCTACTGGCAAAAATAAAGACATACATACAATTGATATAGACATCAAGAAGTAAACATATCTATTTTGTAGTCAAAGACAAGAAAAGAAAATCATCATGGGTTAAGAATAAATATGAAATCAATAAAAAATAAATACTTATGCCTCATGACTCAAGGAATTTGGATCTGGGTTTGGAATGTTGAAACTATAGCCTCAATGTTCTAATGGAATTGCTATTAAATATACCCCTACAAGGCAGGTTGCTCAAACCAGGCTCTACTATTAAAGCTGAAAACTGCTTGACCAAAACCACCTCTGCCTGGTGTGCACAGTGTGGTGGGGGGAGAAGCAGAATCTCATACATATCACAGAGCGCAATCCCTATCCCAGGCAGAGAGTCTACAGCCCATGTTCACTCTAGCTGCAGCAAGCAAAATCCCACGCTGAACAACTAAGATCAGATCCATTCCATAGGGCTTAGGTGAAGTGGTTTTAGGAACATACTGAGATCCAAAGTGGCTCTGTTCATTGAGCTAGAGCTAATTTTGATGCCTTTAAAAATAAACAATATCCGTGGAACACCATCCCATTCACTGAAAGGTCACAGGTTTGATTCTCCTTCAGGGCACATACCCAAGTTCCTGGTTCAATCCTGGCAGGGCTGCATACAGGAGACAACTGATCAATGTCTCTCACATTGATGTTTTTCTCTCCCTCTCTCTCCCTCTCCCTCTCTAAAATCAATCATTTAAAAAAAACATATTCTCAGGTGAGGATTTAAAAAAAGAAGAAGAAATAAAATAAGCAATAAATAATAAAGGAATGAAGCAGAAGTTTCAGAACAGGAGGAAACCAAAAGATGAATCCAAAGTACTTTGTTCTCTATCATCATGTAACATGTAAGCAAAACTCAGATATTACCCACTACTGTAGCCATCTCTTTGTGAGATGTAGTTTCCTTCAGATAAAAAAAATCAAAGTGAATCCCCATATACATTCCACATTTAAAGACAATAAACAACAACAACAAAAATGTTTCACCCACAACCAACAGATAACTCCAAGTTGGGGTAGTGTTCTTTCTCATTTTGTAATCATCCCAGTGTAGTGACAGGGTAGTGACAATTCAGCAATACCCTTGTCCTCATGTGAGGCAGTTTCAGTGAGGAGGCTCTGTCTTATAGCCTCAAAATTAAGTAGTAATCTAGAATTATTTTTAGAGAGAGGTATTTCTTCATGAAAATTCCAAAGTCACATGTTTATTTTGTTGCAAAAAATATTTTAGTTTATTTCTGGTAAAAGTGTATATAAATTTTTGTGTGATTAGCACCAGCAAAAGAAACAGCTATAACAAATTATTACATCTATTTGCTTCCTACAAGGGAAACTGATGAAAAGGTTAGAGGACTTAAATCTTTTTTAAAAAATATGTTTTCATTGGTTTGAGATAGGGAAGAAGGGAGTGGAAGAGAGAAATAGAAATATCAAAAAGAGAGAAACATCTATTGGCTGTCTCCTACACACCTCCTACTGGGAAGTGAACCGCAAATTGGGCGTGTACCCTGACTAGGAACTGGTAACCCCCTGATTCATGGATAGATGTTCAACCACTGAGCCCCACCTAAATATTTAAACAAAACTTTGACCAAAGATCTTCTAAAGCAAAGTATTATTTTGATATGTTATTTATTTTGTTCAGCAAATGACAAAGATTTATTCGAGGCAAATACATATATATATATATATATATATATACACACACACACACACATATATATATACACACACACACACACTGAGTGGCCAGATTATTATGATCTCTGAATGCATAATAATCTGGCCACTCTTCATATATATATATATATATACATATATATATATACACACACACATATATATGTGTGTGTGTGTGTGTACATATATTTTTACTGCATTAAATTATATAATAATATTAATTTATTTCAGTAAAAGAAAGATAATAATTGATAATAATAATAATAGTTCTCTAAAAAGAACTTTTAACATAAGTGTTCAAGATCCTTAAACATGTAAAAGTGAGATTGGGATTCATAAAATAAAATCAGGAGTCATGAAGCAAGAGAAATCTAGAAATCAACATTGAAATTTAAACATTCAATAAGCAGACTATATAGTGTATTGGGCACAAAGAGAAAATTGCTAAAGTGGAAGATGGAATAAGGAAAATCTCTTAAAGCATTATAAGGAGACAATTGCAGAAAATTATATGAAGCTGAAGAGAACATGAAACCTCAGGTGAAAAGCCCACTGAGTGCCTGGCAGGATAAATTGACTTTAAAAATCCATGCCTAGGCATATTGTTAGTGAAACAAACCAATAAAAGTTAAAAATAAGGTGAAATTCCTAAAAGTTTCCTAAGTGAAAAGTTATTACCTATTAATGAAGGACAATACAATTGATACATCTTGCGATCCCAATTTCAGAAAAAATTTTAGTAACAGAAGTCAGTGCAGTAATATTTTTAAAGAAAGTAGCTTATAAACAAATTGTCATTTTCAAGTAAGGGCAAGAATAATACTTGAGATTCAGAAGACCTCAGAAACTTTACTACTGAAAGACCTTCATTAGAAAGTGCCAGTATCAGCAAGAAGAAATTCAGAAGTAGAAATAAGAAATCAGTAAAATGAGCAAAGAACGTGATAAAACATACTTGCAAATTTAAACGAATGTAGACTTGATCAGTAATAGGCAACAACATTATGTAACTTTTAAAATGTTACAAAATAAAATTTTATACAACAATCATGTAGCATTTGCCATCCAGTGCCTGTGGAAGGAAGGCAGCTAAAGCTTTTCATTATCTTCATCAAGTACTGGAGATGTTTATTTAGAGTTTAATAAAAACATATACATGTATATTAATATAAAATAATTTCAATTAAAAATAATAAGGAAATTTCATGTCAAAAATATACACTTCCACTCGGAAACCAAGATGGCAGCACACCTGAACTTGCTGCCTCACACAACCACTTCAAAATTATAATTAAAAGGCAAAACAGGTATCATCCAGAACCACAGGAAGGCTGGCTGAGTGGAAATTCTACAACTAGAAGGAAAGAGAAAAGCACACTGAAACTCAGAGGAGGAGTGGAGGTGCAGAAGTAAAGTGCAGAGGTACAGAGGTATGCTCTTGGAAAGGGCTGGCAACTGAGTATAGTGTTGTCTTTTTCAATCGGGAGGGAGACACAAGCTCCCCACTGCTCTGAACTCCAATTCCTGGTGGGACTCTGGGGACCAGACTTATAGGGGGAGAAACTGGACTGTCTGGCATCAGCGGAACTCAAGGGCAGCTTTCAGAGGTGCTTGCAATGATCACTGTTCCTGCACAGTGCTGCAGGACACAGAGACACAGAACCTCTTCCAGGCAGGGCTGACGGTCAGCCATTGCTGTTTGCTAGACCCTGGTGATTCTCTGAGACACCACCCCACTCAATTTATGCACAGAGGCTTTTGTATATATATGGCCTGGACTTTTGCAATCTGAAACCTAATGTACTGCAGCTGGGTCAAAGAGCCCCAGATCATCCAAAAGAAAACCCAAGGCTTGATATCAACTCGCATTGCTTCACAGTTGGGCCTCATCTAGGCACCTCCAAACCCCAAACAAACAGAAGGAATCTGCAGATCTCTGTAGCTCCTGCTGGATGGCCTCTCTCCTTGGAGATCCAAGAGCCAATGTGCCCAGAGGTCACAGAGAGATCATCCAGACTACAGCTCTTCAGATCCATAAGAGACACATTCATGGGCAGATCAGTGAGCACCAAAGCCCCACTGAAGCAAGGAGTGTCTCCAGCACAGAAATTCTTTCATCAAAGACACAACTGATCCTCACAGCCAATTGGCCTGGAGGTCAATTCCTCCCAGTGATACCAACAACAATCAAGGCTTAGGTACAATAAGACCATCCACACAGCCCACACAGTGCACCAAGAGTGTCCACCTTAGGTAATTAGGGAAGCAGAGCCACTGGGCCCTATAAGACAACTAGCACACAAAGCCAATCTATCAACACAGGGAAGCAGCCAAAATGCAGAGACAAATAAACAGGTCATAAATGGAAGAAAGCAAACTACTGGATATAGAGTTCAAAACCACAGTTAGGAGAAACCAAGATGGCGGCATAGGTGAACACGTAAACTGCTGCCTCATACAACAATTCCAAAATTATAGCTAAAAAACAGAAAGGACATCATCCAGAACCACAGGAAAGCTGGCTGAGTAGAAATTCTACAACTAGAAGGAAAGAGAGGGGCTCACGGAAGCTCAGAGAAGCTGCAAAAAGCTGAGGTATGAAGACACGTGGGTAGAGAGGATGGGCGGCGGAGTGATAGCTGACTTCCTCTAGCAGGAGGGAGATGGAAACTCCCAACTGCACTGATCCTCAGTTCTGACTGCACTAAACCCCAGTTCTGGGTGAGACTCATACTGGGGGAGTCTGGACTATTGTGAAAATGGAGGAGTGCACAGATACTTAGGGGGACTGTGAAATGAAGGCATGCAAGTACAAGTGCACACACAGAGGGCTTACTGCTGATTGTGCCGCTGGCTTTCTCCAACTGGAGGAAGACACAACCTACTAACTGAGCTGAACTCCATTTCCGACTGCACTAAACCCCAGTTTCGGGTGAGACCCTGGGGACCCAGACTCATACAGGTCCCCTGAGTGCACGGAAACTCAGGGGAGCAGGAAAGGCAGAGATCTGGAGGAGTACGATCATAAGTGTGCACAGAGACAGCTGCAGTGATTACCGAGGGACACTGAGACCCAGGGAACACGTACAGCAGGACTGACAGGAAGCCAAAGCTGTCTGCTCAGCCCTGAGCCTCTGCCCCATCCAAGCTGAACACGGAGGCTTTTGCAATATTGCAAGTCTTGTATCATAAAGCTGACTTCAGCATAGAAGTCCTCCCACACAGCTGATCCTCACAAATAATTGGCTTGGAGGTCAATCCCCCACAGTGATACCGACAACAATCAAGACTTAACTACAAGAAGGCTGTACACACAGTCCACAAAAGGATGCACAAAGAGTGTCCACCTCTGGTAACTGGGGAGGTGGAGTTATGACACCTAACACACAAAGCTACTCTACCAACTCAGGGAAGCAGTGAAAATGCAGAGACAAAGGAACAGGTCACAAACAAAAGAAATGGAAAAAAACAAACAACTGGATATAGAATTCAAAACCACAATTATAAGGTTTTTCAATAATTTCCTAGAAAAGATGGATAAATTTAGCAAGACCAAGAGGAGGTGAAAAAGGACCAACTAGAAATTACACATACACTTACTGAAATAAAAAAAATATTATACAGAGACCTAACAGCAGGCTAGAGGAATGCAAGAATCAAGTCGAAGATTGGAAATACAAAGAAGCAAAAAACCACTTAACTGGAAAAGGCAAAAGAAAAAGAATCCTAAAACTGAAAGATAGCGTTAGGACCCTCTAGAACAACTTCAAGCGTACCAACATCACAATTATGGGGGTACCAGAAGAAGAGAGAGAGCAAGATACTGAAAACCTATTTGAAGAAATAATCACTGAAAACTTCCTCCACCTGGTGAAAGAAATAGACTTACAAGTCAAGGAAGCTCACAGAACCCCAAACAAAAGGAATCCGAAGAGGAACACAGCAAGACACATCATAATTAAAATGCCAAGAGCAAAAGACAAAGAGAATATTAAAAGCAGCAAGAGAAAAACAATTAATTACCTACAAGGGAGTACCCATGTGACTGTCAGCTGATTTCTCAACAGAAACTATGCAGGCCAGATGGGAGTGGCAAGAAGTATTTAAAGTGATGAACAAATAGCAAGAACCTACAACCAAGATTACTCTACTCAGCAAAGCTATCATTTAGAATTGAAGGTCAGATAAAGAGCTTCACATACAGGAAAAAGCTACAGGACTTTATCACCATTAAACCAGTATTATATGAAATGATGAAAGGTATTCTTAAAGAAGAGGAAAAAGAAGAAAAAGGTAAAGATAAAAACTATGAACAACAAAGGGACAACAAATACGTATCTTTCAACAAGTGAATCTAAAAATCAAGTGAATAAAAAATCTGATGAACAGAGTAAACTGGTGAATATAATAGGATCAGGGGCATAGAAGGAGTGGACTGATAATTCTGGAGAAAAAGGGGTGTGGGGAGTATGGGAAGAGACTATACAAAAATCGTACACCTATAGATGAGGTCAGTGGTTGGGAGGGGAGGGCTAAGAGTTGGAGAGGGGGTGGGTTGGGCACTGGGTGGAGGTGAGCTCTGGGGGAAAAAAGAGAAACAACTGTAATAATCTGAACAATAAAGATACATACACACATTCCTACATGCAACCCAAAAGAATTTTTTTTCAAACGTATTTTGGACAATCCATGGGAGTGTCTTTTACATGTACTAAGTATACGACCCAGTAACTTCATAATCATGATTGAAAGGCAGCACTGAATAAAGTAAAATAGTACATTTAGTCCACAAATTAAAACCCTAATTTTTAATATTTGGACACATGTTATACATTTTTAAATGAAATAGTTTTTCAATCTTTACATTAAAGAAAATTGAAGTACCCTAACCACTATGTGTATCTCTGTTATCAGTATGTTCCTCTTAATTCCTTTTGATTACTTTAACATACTTAAATATTCCTGCTAGGATTCATGAAGAACACAGTTCTCCTCTCAATTGTCCATTGAAATGATTTTTTTTTTTGTTTAGTATCATGAATTAAGACTGATTTTGAATAATGCCTTTTAAAAATATGACTAGTGGGTTTTCTTTCAGAAAATATGTAAAATGGATTTGTATTAGTATATCAGCTTACATCCACAGTAAAGGGGAAAAAAATCTTACTTGATACAATTCAAATTTTCTCAATAACCAACTTCTAGGCTCAATTTGCATCCTTGTCCTACTAGTTAACATGTTAAACCCTTCACCACTCTCCTCATACCCCAGCCTTCTTAATAAACTTACTAGCTATACTTACAAAGTTTATCAAAGTTCTTCATGTCAAGGCCAGAGTGCCTGGTATTGAATTGCAGAAACTTATAATTACTATTCCCACATATGCACTGTCATACATAAGAATTCAAAGATCTTACAAGCCATAAATATCACCATTCTTTGTGAAGAATTCTTCCCTGGGAGAACTTTCCCATTCTATAAAACAGAGATTTGAATGTAGACGAAATAAAATGAATTTCCATTTCCTACATAAGGCAGTGCGATAGCAGTAAGACAAATAGCAAAAGAAAGCTCAAGGCTTTTGCACGTTGAGTGTCTTGACATGTTGAACACCGTATTGGTGCACAGAGAATTAAAGGTCCTATAGAATACATGAGACATATTTTATTTGAAACTAAATTAAAAAAAAAAAACAATAAAATGAGGAGCCTTTCCAATTCCTTGTATAAAGCAGTTGCTAACAGAAAAGCTCAGCAAAGACAGTTTTTCACCTTGGAGAGAGATTGTGGTCATATTTTTTACTTTTGAATAAGCTCTTCACCTGCATTGTATCTCTGCTTCAGTCTAATTGAAAATGAAAAATCTCTAAGTTGGAGAAACACCGTGACATTCAGAGCCTAAGGCTTGACTCACAAAGTAATACCACTCGCTATGTTTTTATGGTTGCAGAAAGTAGGAAAACACATATTTGGGCTTGTAGTATTAAATTTAATTCATAAAGTTTAGTAGCAATTCTTCTGAGGATAGAGAAAAGTCAGATTTCAATATAATTAGTTCAGAAAAGAACTGCTGGTGCAGAAATTGCCCATTCAAAATCTCAAAGTATAGGCTTTTGGGTTTTGAAACAGGAAGAAATATAAATGGTTTGTTATACATCAGAGATTGCAAAAGTATCTAAAGATTTCCTAAGGTCACAATAGCTGTGTAAAAACAAAGAACAAAATAACAGAACAAAGAACAAAAGGTGTTTCCTTATTTTTATTAGTTCTACTATATTCATAATCAATCAATAGGATTCCAGTTTCTCCAGTGTTCTACATAGATATTCTGAGATCCATAAAAACAGTTTAGAGACTATTTTTCAAAGAAATATGTTTTTAAAAAATAAAAAGAAGGAAAGGAAAAGTCTTGGTTTGTTAGTATATGCACACATATATCATTTGAGGGGCTCTCCAAATATAATAAGTTTACCATTTACAAAGACCAAGCCACATTTATTCATTGTCATTTGGCCATATGTTAGGATACTAACCCATTTGAGACCATTATGCGCATTGAGTGAATATAGAAATGAAGAAAAGTTCTCCCAAAGAAAATAATAAATGCACCATCTTGTTCATTTTAACATTTTATCTACAATAGGGAAAATGTTGAAATCAACTTTAAATGTTCAAATAAGGACTTCAAAGAGGGTTTGCATTTTGCACCCATAATAAAATAACAATATGCTTAAAATACATTAAATAAGGGAAGTAATTACATTTATACTTTAAATAAAATTCTGCAATTTTTTAAATTAAAGTATACTTGACATATAACTACAATTCTTCACGTTTAAAGTAGTATAATTTTTCATGATCTGATTCCAAATTCTGTTTTAACTTAGAAATAAATACCCTTTTCCTTTTATTTAGCTCCAATATTTTTCTAAATTTTCAGAAACCTAGCAAACATTTAACTTTATTAATGGTCCTTAGTTTTCAGTCAAGGAAATAGCATCTGCCAGAAAGCTTTTTCTCACTGTTACAATTTTCAAATTCCTTATTGTCTGTTGTCTTCAAAGAACAGCAAGATTTGATAAACAATTATTAGAATTTCAGTTCTATTGGATAATCAATATTTAAATATGTGGCTTCATCAAATAAGTTTGCAAAGACACAAACTGAAGCATATTTTCTACACAAATGAAAATAGAAATGTAAGCATTGAAAAACAACTATAAATAATCATAAAAGGGATATTCAAAAATGGTTTCATGAATGATTTTGTCAAATCTTTAATAAATGGATATTTTTATCCTGTTTATACTTTTCTAAACCATAAAGAAAATATTATATGGGGCCATCATAAGAATAATATTAAACTTAATAAATACAGCATAAAAATAAACTTCCAACCAATCTTTTATGACTATATATGTACAGGTGCTAAATTCAATATTAGCATATGGGCTCAAGAAGTTTTAATAGAAAATTATGCCATGACCGAACAAGATTCTTATCAGGAATAAAAGAATATTTTAATATTAGAAAACAATTAGAGGCAATACCTAATTATATGCAAAACATATGATTGTACATATGAGAATTCAAAAATATTTTCTTTTTTTATTTTAATAAATCTTTATCGTTCAGATTATTACAATTCCTCCTCTTCCCTCCACCTCTCATATCTCCCCTCCACCTGGTTCCCATCCCACCCTCTGCCCTTATCTCCCCTCCCTTGTTCTCATCCATAGGTATGAGTTTTGTACAGTCTCTCTTTCCCCCTGAGAATTATCAGTCCAATCCCTTTCTATGCCCCTAATTCTATTATATTCACCAGTTTATTCTGTTGATCAGATTTTCAATTCACTTGATTTTTAGATTCACTTGTTGATAGATATGTATTTGTGGTTCATAATTTTTATCTTTACCTTTTTCTTCTTCCTCCTCTTCCTAAAGAGTACCTTTCAGCATTTCATATAATACTGGTTTGGTGTTGATGAACTCCTTTACTTTTTTCTTATCTGTGAAGCTCTTTATCTGACCTTTAATTCTGAATGATAGCTTTGCTGGGTAGAGTAATCTTGGTTGTAGGTTCTTGCTATTCATCATGTTGAATATTTCTTGCCACTCCCATCTGGCCTGCATAATTTCTGTTAAGAAATCAGCTGACAGTCGTATGGGCGCTCCCCTGTAGGTAATTGTTTTTCTCTTGCTGCTTTTAATATTCTCTCTTTGTCTTTTGCTCTTGGCATTTTAATTATGATGTGTCTTGGTGTGGTCCTCTTTGGATTCCTTTTGTTTGGGGTTCTGTGTGCTTCCTGAACTTGTAAGTCTATTTCTTTCACCAGGTAGGGAAAGTTTTTAATCATTATTTCTTCAATTAGGTTTTCAGTATCTTGCTCTCTCTCTTCTTCTGGCACCCCCTTTATTGTTATGTTGGTACACTTTAAGTTGTCCCAGAGGCTCCTTACATTATCTTCACTTTTTTTTCTTTTTTCTTTTTTTTTTCCCAGTGGAGTGTTTTTTGGTTCTTCATATTTCAAATCTTTGATTTGATTCTTGCAATCCTTTAGTCTGCTGCTAGGTTTCTGTATAATATTTTTATTTCAGTCAGTGTTTGTTTAATTTCTAGTTGGTTCTTTTTCATCTCCTCTTTGGTCTCCCTAAATTTATCCGTTTTTTCTAGGAAATCCTTAAAAAACCTTATGATTATGTGTCGGAGACCAAATATTGTTCTCACTAGGTGGATGTAATTGTTCTCACTAGGTGGATGTAATTGTTCTCACTAGGTGGATGTAAACGGAAGGCCAGAAGGCTGGCAAACCTTAATTGCTCTGAAAGGTCAGAGCTGATTACTCATTGTTTAGTTGAAACTATCTGTTTGTATCATGTTAATTTCTGTTATTTCCTG
>PVJN01034188.1:0-22935 GCA_004026805.1 Lasiurus borealis | reverse complement strand
ATGTCTTTTGAAATTATACTCGTTCTTCCCTTTCTATCCTTTGGGAAAGCATTGAGAATCATGGCGCCAAATGAAGCTGGCACCATTTCAAGATTATCGATTTCATTAAAACAATTGTTCCAACAGTGTGGTCTCCGCACCAGCCTCATCAGCATCCCTTGGTACTGGTTAGAAATGCAAATTTGGGGGCCCCTCCCCAAACCTACTGAGTCCCAGCAATCTGTATTCAGCTGGAAGATGCAGCCTTCTTATTTTAATTTTGAGAGAGAAGTGTTAGAACAGGCTATAATTGTTCTCCAGCTTCCTGTAACAGCTGCTTGCACACATTAGCTTAGAGAGTAGGTAAGAGTTACTGTAATTTTATTAGGGAGAATAAATATACACTGAAGACAATTACAGAACAAATAAAGTGCGAGATAATGTCAAATACCATGAATATGTACCGAGTCACCTAAATAATCAGTTTTCTGTATAAGCTTCTATCAGTTGCCAGAACTTTAAAATTAAAATTTAGGATTCCCATCTTGGTAGATTAGATGTAGGAGTTTTCTTATGTCCCCACACAGTAGGGGACCTGTTTTCCAGCTAAGTATAAATGGATACTTTTTAAATCAAAGAAATTTGTGATATAAACACCATTCTAATCATCAGAAACATATTTTAAAATAATTTAATTGAATAATATAGAAGGTAGGAAGAAGCCAGCTTTGATGGAGGAAAAATACAGCTGCCTTCTGCTTTTTCAGGGGTGTCTTTCTTGGTAACTATTTCCAGGTGAGGGCTGTGTTCTTAGGTGGGAAGAGGGATGTGAAAGCAAGGTATTTGTCTCATTTCTAACCTCCCAGGTTTGGAGGACATCATAGTCCACAGAGGAAACCTGTCCCCAGAAAGCAACATACGTGCCTCGTCTAATGTTAAGGCACAGCCAATAAGCAGACTTTGGACATGCTAAGAGGGGCAAGAAGTAAATTTAAGTCATTAAGTACAAAAGTACTTGAGGGTAGAGATGATAAATGGGCACTTATGAAGAGAGAAAACTGGAACAATAGGCATGTGAACTGGGAAATTGGGGAAAGGATTTACAGAGGAGGAAGTGAATATCAAGAGATAGAATAGAAAGTCACGAGGTACTTCTTGTCTGGAGAGACAGGGATTAAAGAGCGTTCAACTCCCCCATCGGGTGGGAACCTGGTTGTTCACATCTGCCCCTGCTCTTTCCCTTAGGAATGCAAGACTTTAATTATATCCACACCAACTGTTTCGAGATCACGCTGGAACTGAGTTGCGACAAATTTCCCCGCGAAGAGGAATTGCAGCGCGAGTGGCTGGGTAACCGGGAAGCCCTAATCCAGTTCTTGGAGCAGGTAACTTTGAATTCTTTAACTGGTGTGGTTATGGAAAGAGAAGGTTTTCCAATGGCAGGCCAAGTTTTCTGTGTGGCTCAAGTCTCACTTTTGCTCTGACTCATCCATACATCTGGGCTTCCTCTCCCAATGAAATGTCTCCCTTCCACATTACTGAGCAAAACTGCCAGAAACTGTGCTCCCTGCTGGGGATTGTGCATAAAAGCAACAAATACCAATGTCCATATGGAGTTTATCTTCTAGTGAGAAGAGATATATAGACGATAGACAAGGTAACCAGATAAATCTTATAACATGCCAAATGCTATGGAGAGGCCTTCCCGCAGAGGTGGCATTTAAACAGACTTCCAGGAGTAAGGGAGAGCAGCAGGCACCTGTCTGGAGAAAAGGCGGGTCCTCGGTGAGGACACAAAAGTAACTGCAAAGCCAACAACAAGCCCTGAACGATGGGCACCATCACCGGTCACCGGGGAGATACATCAAACCCACACGGAGATGCCACCTCCCGCCCGTGAGCACGGCTGCTTTAGAAAACAAACATAGAGAATAGCAAATGGCAGCAAGGATGGGGAGAGACTGGAACCCTTGTGCATTATTGGTGGGGATGTGAAATGGTGCGGCCGCTGTGAAAAACAGTACTACAGTTTCTCAAAAAAATTAAAAATAGAGCTGCCCTAAGAGCCAACCATCTGCTTCGCAGTAGATACCAAAATAAATAACAAACAAACAAAAAAACCACACAAAACAAAACACGGGAAGCAGGATCTTACAGAGATATTTGTTCATAGCAGCAGTATTTGTGAGAGCCAAGAGTGGAAACAATCCAAGTGTTCAGTGAGAGATAAATGAACGAACAAAATATGGCGTATACGTAAGATGGAATATTATCCTGCCTTAAAAAGAAGGAAATTCTGGCTGTGGCCTAGTCTGGCTCAGTGAAGGGTCCTGGGTTTGATTCCTGTCAAGGGCACATACGTTGGTTGCAGGCTCCATCCTGGCCCTGGTTGGGCTGCATGCAGGAGGCAACCAATCGATGTGTCTCTCTCACACTGATATTTCTCTCCCTCTCCCTTCTCTCACATAGATATTTCTCTCCCTCTCCCTATCTCTAAAAATCAATGGAAAAATATTGTCAGGTGAGGATTAACAAAAAATAAAAAATAAATAAAGAGAAGAAGGAGGGAATTCTGCCACATGCTACAACATAAATAAACCCTGTGGACATTACGCCAAGTGGAATAAGCCTCACAGAGAGACAAATACCTTATAATTTCACTTATATGACATTTCAAGAGCAGTCAAGCCCTAGATGGTTTGGCTCAGTGGATAGAGCACCGACCTGAGTGCTGAAGGGTCCTGGGTCCAATTCTGCTCAAGGGCACATGTCTGGGTTGCAGCCCAATCCCCAGTAGAGGGCATGCAGGAAGCAGCCGATCAATGATTCACTCATCATTGATGTTTCTATTTCTCTCTCCCTCTTCCTTCCACTCTGAAATTAATAAAAATATATGTGGTTTTTGTAAAAGAGTAGTCAAATCCACAGACAGAAAGTCGAATGGTAGTTGCCTGGGTCTGGAGAGAAAAGGAGATGGGACCTGTTTCGTGGGTACAGAGTTTCAGTTTTACAGGAGGAAAAAGTTCTGGAGATTGCTTGCCCAACAACGTGAATATACTTAACACTACTGAACGCTACACTTAAAATAGTTAAAATAAGAAATTGTATTTTATCACAATTTAATGTTTTTTTATTAATTTAATGTTTTTATTAATTTAAAGCATACGATGCCAGAACACTATTGTGGTTGGGATAATCACAAGAGTAAGGGAGAAGGTAGCAGGAGATGGGATCTGTCAGCTAACTGAGGCTGTGGCTTTAGAGACCATCATAAGAACTTCAGCTGTTGCTCTGAGTTGGGTTTAAGTATGACACGATCTGACTTAAATTTTAATGGACTCCTTCTGATTGCTCTATTTAAAAGACATTATTTGGTGTAAGGAGAGGGGACAGAGAGCTCAGTTATGGGGTTATTGGGCTAATCTTTGTGAGGTGAAATGCAAAAGGATGTGAGACAGAGCTGTGGGGACTCTAAGACACTGTACAATGTTTTAGGATCATAGTTATACACTGTACAATGTTTTAGGACCATAGTTATACACTGTACAATGTTTTAGGACCATAGTTATACGCTGTACAATGTTTTAGGATCATAGTTATACACTGTACAATGTTTTATGAACATAGCTATACACTGTACAATGTTGTAGGATCATAGTTATACACTGTACAATGTTTTAGGATCATAGTTACACCATAAGTTTCTTTTTGACAGGTACACCACGGCATCAAGGGAATGGTGCATGATGAGAATAATAATTACATCCCTAAGGCTGTCATTTCTGTCAGTGGGATTAACCATGATGTCACCTCAGGTGAGCAGCCACTACCGAGTGGGGTGAGAAGGAATCTTTCACTCCCTCTTCTTCAGCATACCCAGGAGGCCAAGTTGTAAGCCAGTGAGACTCACAGGGACATCAAGGCCATTGTGGGTGGGGGACCAGAGGAGGCAACGGTAGTAGAAATGGGAGCAGTGAATTAAGAGGCCAGGACCAGGAAAATGCAAATGTCACCTCTCCCTGCGCATCAGGCGCCACTTCCTCCTATCACTCTGTGAGGGGTGTTTTCTGGGTTCGAAGCTCTTAATAGCTCTCATACTGGTGTGAAAGGGGTAGAAAAAGAAAGGACTGTCAACCGGCTGCTTCGTCTTGTCCCTGACCCAAGCGGGTCACTACACCTCCATTCAGGACAAAGCTAGCAAGATGCATCCTATAAACCTGTTGCAGGGCAAGATGGACAGAACCTCCTACCTGGTTCAGAAAATCTCCTGTACCCTGGTGCTGCAAACTGCCCCAGCCCCATTGGAGCATGCACAGCTTGTAGGGTTTTATTATTATTATTATTGTTGTTGTTGTTGTTGTTTTTAAAGCAACACAGTGGCTACCAATGGTTAGGGACAAGTGAGATCTGCCTGCCTGTCACAGCCTCAATACAGCAAGGCTCAGCCCCATTCTGCCACACCAGGCAGACGCCTTGCAGCTCAGACAGTCTGTTGAAACTGGATGAAATCTCAGCTTTAAGGAGATAAACTCATGTTCTCTAAGATGATCCCAACACACCTTACATGAAGGGCAGTGTGATATTCTAAAGGCCAGATGCTGTAGCCTCATAGGGAAGCATCAGCCTGGGACCAGGACTGTTTAGAGGTCAAACCTCAGGCATCCCTAAGAGGTTCGGGGCTTGCTAGATGCATACCTTATCTACGCCCAGGGCGGGGAATGCTTCTGAAACATCCTGGCCAATGGACATTTTTGAATACCACTGATTTCACCAGGAAGGGCGCATTCCCAGGATCCATTATGCAGAACTAATAACTTGCTCTTTTTACCTCTGGCAGGACGGGGGGGGCGGGGGGGGAGGCGGGGGGCGGTGATGAGACAACTCATTGCTAGCATTCATCATCCTCACTAGCAAAGCATCTAGGGTTGATAGGAGATAAAGAGAGCTGAAGCCCTCATAATAGCTGCCTCTGGAATTGGGCCTTTCTTTTTTTTTTTCTTCATTTTTTCTTTTTAAGTAAAATGAGGATTTCTTGACCGATGTTCTGGTAGTGCGCAGCAGGGAAAGAACAGGATAGCTGGATCAACTGGGAAGAAAGAAAACGAGGTGGATGTTGGTGCTCCCAACAGTGGGGCCCGTGGACTTACTTTTGGACGAAGTCTATCGAATTATCTGTGGTGAAGGGTATCTTTATCCGTGGGTTTTTAATTCAGTATTCATTCTTTTAAATAACCATGCTGGTTCTGAGTGTATGGCTGTTTACATGCAAACTCCATTTAATTTTTATTGGAATCGGGCCTTTCTGATTCAATCCTAGCCACCACACCTGGATGTGAGTCATTGGTTAAGAAAATGACATAGCCCTGGCATATGACTTAAATGGTCTAACATAAGCATAATAAGGTACTGCGTTTACTAAAGTATTGTAAAGTAAATTACAGACATTTAACAGGGGGCCGAACAGAGGCTTTCTTACTGTTTATGGACTGTCTCATTCTTTTTAAAATATATATATATTATTGATTTTTTTACAGAGAGGAAGGGAGAAGAATAGTTAAAAACATCGATGAGAGAAAGACATCAATCAGCTGCCTCTTGCACACCCCCCCACTGCGGATGTGCCCACAATCAAGGTACATACCCTTGACCGGAATCGAACCTGGGACCTTTCAGTCCGCAGGCTGACGCTCTATCCACTGAGCTAAATCGGTTTCGGCAACTCTCTCATTCTTAGTTGCATTTATTGCAGTTATTCATTGCTGTACACGTAAAAAAAAATGTAAAAGCACGGTCACAATTGGTTCAAAAGATTTGTGGGGTCATTAGCCAAATTGCTGCATCCCTGCCATAGGAAGGCAGGCCTTCTTTTTGAATTGTACTTTCCTCTTTTAGAGGTGATGGCAGATACTATATTGAAAATAGGATTTTCAAAATCAGACCTTCAGTGGTCGGTCATTCAGTCCAGCCATCCCACGGCACGTCAGATCGTACACGTACAACATCGCGGAGACAGCTGGTTGCCCAACCCCGTTAGGGCAGGTGGCGCACCGCACAGCTGTGTGGCTTCTCCAGCGACCCTCCCCCATCCCTGCCTCAGTCCTCACAACTTCACCAAGCAGATCATTTCCTCCGTGGAAGCTCTGTGTGTCCCAGGAGTCTTGGCTTCTGTCTAGCAAAACCTTCCTCCCAGCCACTTAACCCCAATGTCCCCATGCTTGCTTCTTTAGGCGCACATTTCTTCACGGTGGCTTTTCAGATACTGAAACGGAGGTCTCGTGCATTCTCTTTACCAAGCAGAAACGTTCACAGATATTCAACCTTGCTCCCAGGGACCCTTTCCTGGACATGAGTTTTTAAAAACACAAGATCTAGAGTTAAACACCATGTTCACAGGGCAGAGCACTGGGGAACTCCCCTTCCTCAGAAGCTGGGGCCCATACTCTTATAGGGGAACCAGCCGATGATTGTGGTAGATCTTAACCAGTTCCGTTAATGCTATTAAGAGAAACAAGCTGATGGTCGACTAAAACCCTCAGATCGTTTTTTTCATGTAAAGACTGTATACCTGGGGCAGTTTCTAATCAACAGACTGAGTTCTATCCTTGTAACTTTTAGGTGATCACGGTGATTACTTCCGGCTGCTGCTTCCAGGCACCTACACTGTCACTGCCACAGCACCTGGGTTCCACCCACAGACGGTGACTGTGACTGTGGGTCCAGGGGAGCCAGAACTGGTGAGTCAGGCTGACTCTGACAGAGCGTGGAAAGGTCACTTATCCAGAGTCACAAACAGCCAGTTGCATAGTTCTACTCTTTGCCCATCTTTCCTCTTTCCCCATAAAAAAAATCTCATAGCTCTCATGTGCTAATTTTTCTTTCATCACTTTGCTATTATATCCTTCCCCACTTCCTTTTGACTTTTCTTTTTCCTCTTTTTAACATAGTACACTGGCCGAAACCTGTTTGGCTCAGTGGGTAGAGCGTCTTGCCTGTGGACTGAAAGGTCCCGGGTTCAATTCCGGTCAAGGGCATGTACCTTGGTTGTGGGCGCATCCCTGGTGGGAGGTGTGCAGGAGGCGACTGATCGATGTCTCTCTCTTATAGATGTTTCTAACTCTCTATCCCTCTCCCTTCCTCTCTGTAAGAAATCAATAAAATATTTAAAAATAAAAAAATAAAAAATCATAATCTAAAAAAACAAAAACAAAACATAGCACACTGGTTAAAAGCACTGCCTGCTTCTAAAGCCAGCTCATTGGTCCACAGACTGTAGACAGATGGGCCAATCGCTCTCATCCTCAGCTTCTTCGTCTGTAAACTGGTGACAATAGCACCGCCTTCACCAGAGATTGGAGTGAGAACCTGCATGTAAATCACGCAGTACAGGGCCTGACGCATAGAAAGTGCCCGGCAAATGTTAGTTCTCAAGGTCCCCAGAGACCTTGCCCAGATTCACGGGTTCCCAGGACTTCCATTCTTCTGTGCCATCAGCCAGGACTACCACCAGAGGGCACTCTGCCCCCTCTGGTGCCCCGTGTGCCCAGATCCCCTTCCTTCCCACTCGCCTCAGCAAGAAAAGAGACAGCTGACATTCAACTTTGCCTGGCATGTTTCACACGAGAAGCCAAGGATTCTCATCTGTAAACCGAAAGCTTTTGAGCTCTAGTCTTGTTAGATTAGGATCTTGCAGATAAAGAGGCTCAGTGACCACTCCCATCTCCTGCATATTGTAAAGGACTTCCATGCCGAGGCAGGAAGTGGAGTAACTCTTCCATTGCAGCCTGCTCCCATCCCAATTTCCCTTAGGATACCCTCTGCTCCTCATCTACCTGAAAATCAAATGACAGTTAGGCAGCTGTATGCATGTGTCTTGCATTAGAGCAAGTCTATTAGTTACGTTTATATGCATGCATTCAAGTCCTTCGGTTGATCTCTTACCCCCCTCCCACAACCCTCCATTAACCATTGAACACAAGACATTGCAGGATGGGGGAGGGGCATAGGCGGGGAGGCGTGGTAGGGAAGAGCCTAAGGGAGGTCAATGGGGGAAAAAAGGAGACATATGTACTACATTTGTAATACTTTAAACAATAAAATAAAATAAAAAATAAAGCAAGTCTATTCAGGGCCAAATACAACCAACTAAAACTCTTGAGTGACATGCTCTGCTTCAAAATATTTCAGCTCCTGTGTCATATAGCCTTTAAACAAATCAACGTAACCCATTAATATATTGTCTTTTGAATACAATGCCCAGATACCGAAACAACTAAGCATCCATTTATTGATCACAGTAGAGCCTTCCCATTCTAAAGCAGAGAACCACTTGGCTAGGGAGAAAGAAAAAGATCCTTAACTGGATGGTTTTCATGTTACAACTGAGACCCTCTCAGATACCTCCCAGAGTCCAGGGTTCTCCCCTCTGCTTTCCCACGGCCTTCTAGATGTCATGTTTCTTTCATTTCCTTCTTTCTTCCCTCCCTCATTTTCTTGTTTCTTTTCTAAATTCCTGTATTACTGCCATGCCATTGGTTTTGACTTCCCTGACTTTGGGGAAGTAGCAGAAAAGCTGACTGTAGATGTTTGTGGAAGGGGCAAGAAACAATCCCCTGGAGAGCTCTCTTCGCCACAAGTGTCTCCACTGCCAGCTGGCTTCCGCAGCTCCACCTGTTCCAGGGGCGTGGAAGCTGAGGATGCCCGGGGGAAGGGTGGTTAGACTCTGAGCCACTCCCTCTCCCTGTATTCCTGGGATGGTCCTGCAGCTCCTGCACAGCCAGTGTATCCCCCCTTGTTGGTCAATCCCATCACGCTATCTGTGTGCCACAGCCAGAGGGAAGTTTCCAGGCAGTACTGGCAATGAGGCATTAATGCGCATGGCAATTTGGAACTTAAGAATCCATACGAACAATCTATCTCGTGTCTCCTCTCTGTGTTTCTCGGCAATGATGGCAGAAAGTTTAGCTCTGAGGATCTGAAGCGTGTGCGTGCCCAGGCACGCCACCTGTGATTCACACAGTCAGCAGAAAGGGGGTTATTAGGACACCATCACTCTTAGTTCTTGTCCTAGGCAACAGTGTTGGCAAAATCGTGGTTTGAGTTGTAGGTATAGTTTTTTTCAAATACATAGAAAGTGAATGAATATGAAGTTCATCCAGATACACCTTATGTGTCACCTTTAGGTAGCACTTTGTGGGGAATATTAGCCAAGCCTATCTGACACCACTGGTGCTGCTTTGGGGCGTTGCTGTGATTAATTCTCCTTAGTCCCCTGCACTCAGAACCTGCAACTGTGGTGAAACCGGGTCCAGACAGGCTGTACACAATTTCCGTTTCAGGAAGTCGAAAACCGCCTCCTCACCTCTCTTAGCGTCCTCTTCTTTTCTTCCAGGTTGACTTCAAACTCCAGAGAAGCTCCCCTCCAGGAACCGAGTCCCCAGCGCAGCACCTGGAGGCAGACTCTGTCCAAAGCAAGTCCAGCCCCGGGTAGCCAAGGGAAAAGAGACAGAGGTGGCAGCGGCCCCGTCCCTGCCGGAAATCTGCGGCGACTCACAGCGGCCCAGCGAACACTTCAGGAAGGCTTTGGTCCTGCTCTCTGGTCACATGAAGCCTTCTTTCTATTTTATTATCTGAGACATATTTAAATATAAACACATTCAGAACAATTGAGAATGATCTCCGTCTATTCCAGGTGTAAGCCCTCTCCGGTGCAGTAGTACATAGATTCAGCGGTGTTCAGCAAGATTTTCTGATTGTGAGTGAATGGTATAGGTCCCGAAGGCTACGTGCCAATCCATACTGCATCCAGAGACTGGTTCTGGTTGTCTGGCCACTCTGTCACCATGGTCTCACAACGTCAGAGGTACTCAGGATGATTTCTGAAAAAACAGCTGAAATGCTGAGATGAATGAACCGTCATTGATGTTGTTCCCATAGCAAGACCAAGGGAGCGAATCTGAAATCCCAGAGTACCCTTTCAGCAACAGCCAAGAGTTTCTTTTTTAAAATATGTTTCATTGATTTTTTACAGAGAGGAAGAGAAAGGGATAGAGAGTTAGAAACATCCATCAGCTGCCTCCCGCACACCTCGTACTGGGGATGTGCCCGCCCGAAACTAAGGTACCGTACATGCCCTTGACCAGAATCGAACCTGGGATCTTTCAGTCCGCAGGCCGACGCTCTATCCACTGAGTCAAACCGGTTAGGGCAGCCAGTAGTTTCTTTATAAGAAAAGGATTTCACATACAAACACATCGTCCCACTGCTACCCATTTTTGCACATGGACATGTTAAACAATGTGCATATATATATTTTAATCCTCACCAGAAAATATTTTTTCCCATTTATTTCTAGAGACTAGAAGGGAAGGAGGAGAGGTGGGGAGGGAGAAAAATATCGATGAGGGACACAATGATTGGTTGCCTCCCACATATGTCCCTACTGTGTCTGGGGAACCTGCAACCAAGGTATGTGCCCTCAACTGGGGATCGAACCCTTTGATCCACGGGCCCATACTCTAACCACTGAGGAGAACTGTGCATCGTTTGCACATGTTCTGGGTATGCAACTGGAAGGCAGATGTTCCTGTGGAATGGCTCTGCTCTGCTCTTTGTCAGCAACACAGAACACTCTTGCTCCTTTCCCAGAATGAACTCATCTGTTCTCAAAGTGCTACTGAGCACAGCAGATGTTGCTGAAGATTGTGAAGGGTGTGTACTCCTTCATCACACACCACACAGCACACAAGTTCATAACCCCCGACTGGGCAGGATGGGGTTCCAACTCCTTGGCCCAGAGCTTGGTGGGATTTTTTTTTTGCCATGCACCTTTCAGGGCTCAGCCTCAGTTAGAGCAGGTTCCAGTTTCCCCCACTTGCTTCACCACTCCCACCTCTTAGCTTTCCCACTCCCCAGCCCTTGCTTGTAACTAACCCTGCCCTTGCTTTTAACATTGAGCAAGCTAGCTCCTCTCAACAAGTAGCCCTGCCCATCAGAAAACAGAGAACCTGCAACCAAGATTACTCTACCCAGCAAAGCTGTCATTCAAAATTGAAGGGCAGATAAAGAGCTTCACAGACAAGAAAAAGCTAAAGGAGTGCATTACCACCAAACCAGTATTGTATGAAATGCTGAAGAGTATTCTTTAAGAAGAGGTAGAAGAAGAGAACGGTAAAGGTAAAAATTATGAACAACAAATACATATCTATCAATAACTGGACCTAAAAATCAAGTGAATTGAAAATCTGATGAACAGAATAAACTGATGAATATAATAGAATTAGGGGCATAGAAAGGGAGTGAACTGGTAATTCTCAGGGGGAAAGAGGTGAGGGGGGTGTAGGGAGAGACTGGACAAAAATCGTACACCTATGGATGAGGTCAATGGCGGGGGAGGTAAGAGCAGAGAGTGGGGTGGGAGCCAGGTGGAGGGGAGTTATGGGGGGGGGGGGAGGGAAGAAGAACAATTGTAATAATCTGAACAATAAAGATTTATTAAAATTAAAAAAAAAAAGAAAACAGAGGTGCTCTGGCTGAGACTGCCTGTGCCCTGCTGGAGGCCATGCAACATGAGGATGAACACATGACTTATTTTTCTGTTACCCAATCTCTCCATCTCTGGTCAAAAGGAAAGCAGAGGAAACGTATTCTCTCCTCAGGCCATTAACCCTTTCTCTAGACTTTTTTTTTTCTTCCTTCCTTGTGGACATGCTCCATGGGCACAAACACTAAAACCAGAGAACATATAAAGCATAGCCGGAGACCAGGGCTCTTCTCTCCTTCCCAAAGGATCGAAATCAATAACAATAACACCCACCCTCTTCTCCCCACCTTCAGGACACTGGGAAGGAAAAGCAGGGGCAGAACCTCTTACGTAGCCAAACTTGGCCTCCCACAATTAGAAGTGTGACTTATTGCACAACAATGAGACCCCGGGACAGCACTGTCAGGTTTTTATCTGTTAAAGACCCAGGGTGTGAATTCACCGAAACACGGGGATTTTGGTCTGGAGCCCATGCAGGAGGGTCTTTCCCGGGCTCTTTGTCCATTGGAGTCGAAGAAAGAAGCCACAGACGGAAGATGGCATAATGAAGGTGGAAACTTATTGAAGAGCCAGTACCGATTCTCACGTGGGAAGGAGGAAGGAGTCTTCCCACCCCCAGTCCTTTTTCCTATCCCCTCTGATGGCTCACTCTCCCTTCTGATTTTGTCACTATAGCAACCCCTGAGCCCAAAAGTCGAACCTCACCTTGGACATGTGAGGCTTTCCTCTCCCCCTTCCTTATTGTTTCCCATCTCCCTCTGGGCTTTCCTCCTCTCTTTTTGAATGAGGGGCTTCCTTCCCTTTTTCTGTGAATGCACACCCTCCTTTGCTCCCAGCCCCTTTCTTCTGTGGAAATGTGCCTTCTGCATTTCCAGCCCCCCTAGTCTATGGAAATGAACCTTTTGCAGCTCTGTAGCCCTGTGCTTTTTCCATGGACCCTTTAGTTCCTCAAATTTCCTGTTTATTTCACCCCTAAAAACTTCTACTTTACCCCTAAAAACTCCTTTCAACAGCAGCTCCTGGATGGATTCATTCATTTGACAAACAGCTGAGTCCTGTTTCTGAATCACATGCCGTGTTAAGAGCAGGGGAGATAGCAGAAAGCCAGAGAGACACGGTCTCTTCCTCTTTGGAAGGGGAGAGAAATGAAGGGAGAGACAAAAATAAAACAAGTTACCCAACAACTATGTAACACGAATTAGTACCTGAGAGGTGGTGCTGAGAGAGGAGATATCAGGGGATCTCTTTGATATAGGATGGTTAAGAAAGATTTCTGTGAGAGGCGAAATTCTGGCTGAGGTGTAAAGGATGAGAAAAAGGAAGACTGGCAAGGAACAGGAATAAAAGTTCCAGGCCTTCCTGTCCAGGCAGCCCAGAGCAAAGGAGGTCAGGGGGGCAAAGGGTCCAGGGAGTGAGTTTTGGGACCCCAACCTCACCCAGCAGATTTTCTGGACCTGGGCTCCATCGCCCTCCCACAGTTCCCACACCAGGCGGGCTCTTTCCTGACTCCTTGCCTTCCCTCTGGCAGTTCCCTCCATCTGGAATGCCCTTCCTCAGCCTTCAGTCCCTGCCGGCTGGAACTCCACTGGAGAATCTTCCCTGAGTCCCTTGGGGCTCTCCCTGCCTCCTGTGCCCAACTCAGTCACAGCCGTTTTCTCCACGCAGTTAATATATATTTAGTCTTATCTACTTTTTACTATGTCACCCTTTATTCTTACTATATTTACTCTCTTCCATCCAGGATAGTTTTCCCTCTGTGTAGTGAACTCATAATGTTTATTTTGAGTGTGGGTGAGCAGGTTAGATATCCTAACACCTGTTAGTGATCCAAAAACATGTTTATTTCGCATTCCCTTCTGAAGGGTCTGCTAGCCTAGTGCAGCGCTTCGGACATCATCTTGAGCTCCCATCATTTCTTTTGAGAAGTCATCGGTTAGTCCCTCTTTGCTACATTTAGCATAATTGTGTGTTTTCTCCAGACTACTTCTTTTTAAATATATATGTTTTATTAATTTTTTACAGAGAGGTAGGGAGAGGGGTAGAAAGCTAGAAACATCAATGAGAGAGAAACATCGATCAGCTGCCTCCTGCATACCTCCTACTGGGGATGTGCCCGCAACCAAGGTATACACCCTTGACTGGAATAAAATCTGAGACCTTTCAGTCTGCAGGCTGACACTCTATCCACTGGTTTCAGCTCTCCAGGCTACTGTTAAAATTTTCTCCTTAACTTCAGTCTTTCATCAGTTTGGTAGCGAGCCATCGGGGGTCCTTAGAGCTTCTTGAATCTATGGCCTGATGTTTTTTGGAAACAGCCATTATTTCTTCAAGTATCACTTCTGTTTCATCCTCTCCTTTCCTCCTAAGACCGTAATCTCACATATGTTACACCTTTACAAAGTGCCGCACATTTTTCTAATCTTCTTTCTCTGAAGTATGTCCTTTCCGTGTTTCAGTCTGTGTGTTCCCTGCAAAGTTAAATTCTGGCTTATGAAGACTCTTTCCAACTTGCACAGGTATCGTCTTATTTCTGAGTGGAGCACCTGGCAGGGTGTGCCTGCAGTCTGTGGAGGAAAGAACAGAGGACACCAGGTCCCAGCTTATGCCCCAAAGGGATCTCTGGTAACACAAGGACAATTACAAATGCACAGAGGGCCCTGGAGCCTCCTGGGTCTCCAGAAAATGGGGACCACGCACATCCGCTGCAGAGACCGTCCTGAGTCCCAATCCAGCGCCGAGGCCTGGTTGGGACTTGGGACCTGGGAATGATGTGTTGGGCTGGAGCCCAGTGGGCAGGGGCTGGGTACGGGGTGCATCTTACTTTCTGCAGTTACAGTACCTGGCCGGCAGGGGGAGACAGCCCCTGCCGCCTCCCAAGGCAGGCAGCTGGGCTGGGCTGGGCGCAGCCCACACCTGGTTCCCCTTCAGGAGGCTAAGGGGGAGGCTGAAGGGTGGCTTTGGAGCCAGCGGGCATCCAGCTGCCCCGGGAGGCCGGTTCTGCCTAAGCACCGCAGACTGGTCCCCTCTGGTGGCGCAGTTGGTTTAGGCCAGTGGGTAGCCGCCTTCAGGAGCTGGGTCAGCCTCCCCACCGCCCCACCCTGACCCCAAGGCCGGGCCTGGGAACTGGTGACCGGCTGAGCTGCAGGGGAGCGCTGAGGGTGCCGCGGGCTGGCCCCCGGGGCCCAGGGCAGGAGAGATGCCGCCACGGAGGTGGGTGGCCTCGGGGACTGGGACCAGGAGGCGCCGGGGCAGAGCCACATCTCCCAGGGCGGATTCGGGAAGTCTGCTGGTTTGCAGATCCCGAATCAATTTCACTTGGAGGTAAGACAAAATCTGCCCCTAGAGGCAGGCGGCCTACTCGAGAGGAGGTTGGAGGGTGGGAGGAGGAGGACAGGGAAGGGAAGAATGGCACTTTGTAATCTAAGCCACGGGCCTGTCGAGGGAAGCGGGCTTTTCTCCATGCAAGACCCTCGCCCCAATGCAGCGGGACTCCCCCTATGCAGCGGGACTCCCACAATGCAACGGGACTCCGCCCAAGTCCCAGCTGGGAGGGACCGTGGGACAAAAGAGAGCAGCCCCCGGGAGACCATGGTTACAGGACCGGACCTCTGTCTGCTGGGGTGCAGGAGGGGGGTGAGGGGAAGGGTGAAGCCCATCAGAGCAATGGCCTAAAGGTGAAGGGATGCTTCCCTACAGGTCACAGGTCAAGGGGACAGAGGCTCTGGGCAGCTGAGGCTTCCATTTTCGTCTCTGTCCTTTCACTGCTGTGTACCCGCAGAGGAGGAAGCCGATGGCCCTCTCTGTGCTGCGGTAGCTTCACCTGTGGCAGGTGCACAGGGGGGCCCGGGGCCACATGGACAGCTGTCCTGGGCACCTGATCAGGGGACGGGGCCACATGGACAGCCAGAAATGCCCACGTGATCAGGGAACAGGGCTATGTGGACAGCGGGTGGAGGTGTGCACGTGGTCAGGGATTGGGGCCACATGGTTGGCCGGAGGTGCGCTCTTGAACACCAGGTGGGCTTCTGTGAGGCCGGAGGAGGGGGCAGCTGGAGGTGGAGGGGAGTCAGGTGAGGACGGCGGGAGAGGCCAAGTGAAGAGGAGGGGACCTTGAAGGGATGGGGCCAGGAGCAAAGGAGCCCCAGGAGCCCCCAGAAGCTGACGAAGCAGGAAGGACCCTGCCTTGGAGCCTCCGAGGGAGCACAGCCCTAGACGCCCTCAGTGCAGATTCTGGCACCCGGTGGGGAGAGCGCCTGTTCCTGTTGGTTTAGGCCAGTCTGTATCATCGGAGCAGCAGCCCCAGGAACAGGAACCCTCCTTCTGGGGCTTTGACTCCTCCTTTTGGGGGACAGCTGAGCCCTGTGCCCCTTAGACCTCTCACTGCGAGGCTCACGGGGAGATCCATCCTCGTGTCGGTGCCTCAGCCCTGTCTCCTGCCTCCTGGGCTCCTCCACAGTGAAAGTGCAGTGGACACACAGGCAGGCTGCTGGGTGGAAGCGCAGGCCACACGGCTCAGGGACTCCCCACCGCCTTGCCCGGGGGGCGGCGGGGGGGGGAGGGCAGCTGCAGGATGAGGCAGGGCACTCCCCAGCCCCTTACCTCCCGGCTCAGCCTGGGTTTCCTGGAGCTCCTGGGTTGACAAGGAGCCCACAACTGGGTTGCTGTGCCCATAGTGTCGATGCCAAGACTGAGGCTCAGAGAGCGGGAGCAGAGGTCCCTACCCCCAGCCCACCTCCCTCTCAACTCAGGCCAGTGCATATGTCAGTGGTTCTCAACCTTCCGTGACTCTTGAATACAGTTCTTCATACTGTGGTGACCCCCAACCACAAAATTATTTTCGTTGCTACTTCATAACTTTGATTTTGCTACTGTTAATGAATCGTAATGTAAATATCTGATATGTAGGATGTCTTAGGTGACTCCCAAATGGGTCGCGACCCACAGGTTGAGAACCGCCTGGATAGGTGGATGCACCTGGGGGAGGGGACCTGAGTCCACTCTTCCTTGTGGCTCTGGGTCCCAGGGAGATGGGTTTGGGGTTGGGGTTGGTCCTGGAGGTGGGCCCAGGCATCCAGAATTGAGGGAGATCCTTGGGGAGAGTTCAGTGGCTTCTATTTACTAACTGGTACAGAAGGAGTTCTATATTTTCAGAAGTGGGTGTTCATGCCAGTGTTGCTGGGCCATTGAACTCATCTTTCACAACAAGATATCAGTCTACTAGTGTACAAGCAGAAATGAAAATATGTCCTTGGAAAAAATCATAATGACTTCAACCTTTAATGTTCTCACTGTTGTATTTTTTTATCTTAAAGAGGTATTTTAGGGGAAGTATTTCTTGTTTAGTGGAAATATTCATTTGAATTCAGGAATTTCATCAACTTCATTTTTTGTGTGTGAAATCCAAGTAGAATTAAATTTGTTTTTTAAAATATATTTTATTGATGTCTTATAGAGAGGAAGGGAGAGGCACAGATAGTCAGAAACATCAATGAGAGAAAAACATCACTCAGCTGCCTCCTGCACACCTCCTACTGGGGATGTGCCACAACCAAGGCACATGCCCTTGACTGGAATCAAACCCGGGACCCTTCAGTCCACAGGCTGATGCTGTCTGTATCCATTGAGCCAAACCAATCAGGGCAAGTAAAATTAAATTTAAAATTGAAGGAGAAACCAAGATGGCGGCAAAGGTGAACACTTAAACTGCTACTTTGCACAATTTCAAAACTACAACTAAAAGATAGAACAGACATCATCCAGAACCACAGGAAAGCTGGCTGAGTGGAAATTCTACAACTAGAAGAAACAAGAGGGGCTCATAGAGACTCAGAGGAGCTGCAAAAAGCTGAGGTACGGAGACGCATGCATGGAGAGGTCGGGCGGCGAAGTGCCTGACTGACTTCCTGTAGCAGGAGGGAGACAGAAACTCCCAACTGCACTGAACCCCAGTTCCAGGGGAGACTAATATAGGGGGAGTCTAGACTGTTGTGAAAAGGGAGGAGTGCAGGGAAACTTAGGGAAGTTGCAAAAATCATACACCTATGGATGAGGACAATGGTGGATGGGAGGTAAGGGCAGAAGGAGGAGTGGGAGCTACATGGAGGGGAGCTATGGGGGAAAAAAGGAACAATTGTAATCTGAAAAATAAAGGTTTATTAAAAAAAAGAATTAGATCATGAAAAAAATTCTTTAAATTGTATCCTATATGTCTGTTTTGGTTTTATAAAATTGTCTCTACCCAACTGTTCATTAAGAAATAAATACATACATAAATAAATAAGCAAGTAAGTTTCTGGCTAAAGGAATAACAAGCTCAAGTATCCTCTGGCAGGAAAGAATCCAGCTGGTTCTAGCCACAGCATATCTTGGGTTTAAGTGTGTGTCTGCGTGTGTGTGTGTGTGTGTGTGTGTGTGTGTATGTGTTTAGCTTCCTGGTAGGTCTAAGAAACAGGATAACATCCAAACCTCATTAAGTCGTTATAAGTGAGCCCAAGAGATTCACTTTTTCCATGCCCACAGAAATGCCTCTAATCTGATTAGCCATTTCACATACAAGTATTGAGAACGTGGGACAGTCTGGCTTGGGACAACTGTGCCATCAGAATGGGAGAGTTCAAGTTTAGGTGTCTGCAGTATCATCTTCATATATGTTATACTATGATTTCCCTAATACACACCCTCCCAACTCATCCTGCACTGACAGTCCATCATGCCCACCTCCTGCCTGAAATAGCTCCCCGTTAATACTAACTCCATTCTTGTCCAACCAGGAGTAAACATTCCCCCTGAACAAGTACCTACATAAATACCAATCATCTTCCTCCTCCAAAAAGTTAGTTCCCACTATTTATAAAGGCTTCCCAACCCCCACCCCGCTCTTACTTTCCCTAATCCCTTCCCTCACCATTTAATATTCCTCCCTACACTCCTTCCCCTCAGGATCTTTCCTTCTCTTTCTGCCCAATGCCCACATGCTCCCCGTGCTCCTCCCCCTCCCCCATGAAGGCTCTGCACTTGTGGGATGAAGCATCACCTAGAAGCAAGGACCTTGGTTCGTTCCTGGGTGGATGGCCAGCGGTGGAGGAGAGCCTCTCGGGGCTGGAGTTGTTTCTGGGGACCCACTGCTTCCTATTGCACAGCCCCGGGGAGGTGGCAAGTAGAATTGTTACTTGGATCCGTGCCTGCCCCCCAGGAGGAGGGGGGAAAGGTCTCCTTGACTTCCTTTTATTTTATTTATTTATTTTTTAAAATATATTTTATTGATTTTTGACAGAGAGGAAGGGAGAGAGATAGAAAGTCAGAAACATCGATGACAGAGAGACATCGATCAGCTGCCTCCTGCACACCCCACAGTGGAGATGTGCCCGCAAGATACATGCCCTTGACCGGAATCGAACCTGGGACCTTTCCGACCACAGGTCAACGCTCTGTCTACTGAGCCAAACTGGTCTCAGCCCTTGACTTCCTTTTAGATCGTCTTATGTGAGGCCTCTAGAATGAAGAGCGCATTTTGGGCTTCAGCTCAAAGGGGTTGAGTGAGTTTCTTTAAATCCCTTCTGCAATCAAATGAGGCATAAGTAAACTCAGAAAGAAAAAGATCGCAGTTTTATCACTTTTGTTTGTATATCTAAATAAAGTGTTTTTTTCACACACTGTACATTATAGAAAACTCATTTCAGACTGCTAACAAAATTTTAATAGATCTGCTGTGGACTGAATATTTTTGTCCCCTCCACCCCCACAAGTTCATATGCTGAAGTCCTACTGCGCTGATATTTGGAGGTGGAGACTTTGGGGGGTAATTAGGTAATGGCAGTGGAGGAGCCCCCACGATGGCATTTATGTCCTTATGAGAAGAGGAAGACAGTCACCCCTTTCCCGCTGCCATGTGAGGCGACAAGAAGAAGGCCACCCACAAGCCGGGAAGCAGGTCCTCCCCAGAACCCGCCCATGCTGGCATCCTGATCTCAGATTGCAGTCTCCAGTGCTATGAGCAATCGTGTTCACTGTTTAAACTACCTTACAGTGGTTTGTTGCAGCAGCTGCGGCAGACAGAGGGTTAATATGTGGGTTCACTAACTTTCTATTTTGGACTTTCTAATTGTTTATTAAGAACAATTAGAAAAATACAATTACTATCTACTATGGCCATCAATTCATAAGTACTCTATTGCTAAAAATGAGGAAAGATGTCATATTAAAAAAAGTTCTCATTTTGCTGGAACAGTCAATATTTCCTTCTCAGACTGGCATTTGTGAATGAGTAGTTTAAAAATGGCAACTTTAGTGGCTCAAATAAATATGAATAAGAGGGGTTTCCGACACAGTTGGATCTAGTTGCCGTAGTTATGTAGTCTAGAATCTCCATTTCCGGATTTCATTGCCTTTGGTGGTGACGTCAGCCTCACACCGGCTCTCCCCATGAGGGCACTAGTTGAGCAATAGCACCTTGTATTCTACTCGCCTAACAACAAACTATTGACTCTTAGACCTGACTCAGGAGCACAAATTGGGTTATGTGTCTGTCCCTAAAACTATCATATTGACTTTGATCAGTCGGGGGTTATATGCCCCCTCCTGGAAGGCAGGTGTGAGTATGGAAGACTAATAGTACAGGACAGTTGGTTCCCATTTAAAGAAAAACAAACAAAAAACAAAGTGAAACAAAACACTGTAACCAAATAAAGGAGAGTGGGAGGTTATGAACAAAAAACAGGAAAGGGCATTGCAATTTTATTAAATTTAAATATCATTTCAATTTTACTGTGACTCTTAACTCAAGCAAACTCCATCACTCAACATTTGTTAGGCCCACCTATGTGCCAGGCTCTTTGCTAGGCAATAGGGACACAAAGATGAATTCACTCGTCCCTGAGAGGTAGACAACTATTTACAATAGTGTGGGAAGCAATTGAGATAGCCTTGTCACAGGCCCAAGGATCATAATCCATATTATCGTTCAGTTCCCTTCTTTGTCTGGCTAATGCAGACTTGATTTAATATGTGAGTTCCCATACTCATGTATCAAAAATTTGATTTGCCAAAACTGGTTTGGCTCAGTGGATAAAGTGTTGGCCTGCAGACTGAAAAGTCCCGGATTTGATTCTGGTCAACGGTATGTTACCTTGGTTGCGGGCACATCCCCATTGGGGGGTGTGTAGGAGGCAGCTGGTGGATGTTTCTCTCTCCTCTCCCTTCCTCTTTGTAAAAAAAAAAAAAAAAAAAAAAAAAAATCAATAAAATATATTTAAAAAAATTGATTTTATTCTGTTGAGCTTTTTCTTTTTAGCAAAGGAGGAAAACAGCAATTCCTCAAAAAATGAAATATAGAATTACCATGCGATCTGGCCATTCCATTTCTGGGTACATACACTGTGGATGAAAGGGGCCACCTGCTAACCTGACAAGCTAAGGGAAGGCCTGCATGGGTTTTGCAAACTCAAAGACCTAAAGTTACCACAAAGGATGGTCTGAAATTAAACTTTAACTAAAAGTAGTTATGGTAGGTAGTTACATCCTAGGCAGGTATCTTCACTGACAAGGTTAACCTTTACCTTATCTGAGCCTATCTGTCTTTTTGCATCTATAATAACATATCCTTTAAAATGTCTGGGTAACAGGTAACTCCCCTTTTTCTGGACCCCCTGGGGCACAAGCTAATGTGCTGGCGCCAGGATGAATACCACAAATTCCTTCATTATCCCGTTGGTTGTTCCTGATGAGTTTATCATTTTACTTTTTGTCCAGTCCCAGGGATTTCCCTGCTTTTCTTTCTCTCACCTCCCTAGTCTATCACCAGTGGATTTCGTGTAACCCACCTATGTCCCTTTCCTTTGATTGCAATGTATAAATACAGATGCAACGCACCATTCTCCAGAGCATTATCTCAATTCGTTGAGGTTCTGCTTCCCTGCATATGTCGACAGTTAGGCCCAAATGAAGTCACAAAAATTCTTTACAGGTTTCAATGTTTATTTGCATTAACAACCCAAAACAACTAAAAGCAGAGATTCAAACATATTAATAACACCCATGCTCATAGCAGCATTATTCATAATAGCTAAAAGGTGAAAGCAGATGTGGGATAAACAAGATGTGGCATAAACAAAGTGTGGAATATTATTCCAACTTAAAAAGAAAGGATAGCCAAAACTGGTTTGGCTCAGTGGATAGAGCGTCGGCCTGCAGACTGAAAGGTCCCAGGTTTGATTCCCATCAAGGGCACGTACCTTGGTTGCAAGCACATCTCCAGTAGGGGGCGTGCAGGAAGGCAGCCGATTGATATCTCTCATTGATTTTCTAATTCTCTATCCTCCCTTCCTCTCTGTAAAAAATCAATAAAAATTTTTTTAAAAAAGAAAAGATAGGGAGGGCGGGCAATGGGAAGATATGTATACATGTAATATATTAATAAAAATTTTTTTTTAAAAAAGGATATTCTGACACATGTTACAACATGGATGAAACTTGAAGACATTATGCCAAAGGAAAAATAAGCCAGTCACAAAAGGACAAATATGGTATGATTTCACTTATATGAGGGATCAGACCTTAAGTAGCATGATGGTGTCAGGAACTGGGGGAGAGAGGAATGAAGAGCTAGTGTGTAATGAGGAGTCAATTTGGGAAGATGAAAAAGTTCTGGAGATGGATGGTGGTAATGGCTGTACAACAGTGTGGACGTACATAATACCACAGAACCATACGCTTAAAATGACAAAGTTCATGGTCTATATATTGTATCGCAATCATCCAAGTAAAGTAGGGAACTGAATGAGAACGAGGATTATGATTCTTTGGCCTGTGGACAGGGTTGATCTCAATTGTAAAAAGTTGGTCTATCTCTCAGGGACAAGCGAATCTATCTTTGTGTCCCTGTTGCCTAACAAAGGAAAGGAGAGACGATTACCCGGGTGAGATTTGTGAAATGAGAGTTTATCTCTGTTATGCACACACAGTCATAGACTTCTTGCATCCCTAAGACTCTCCTGGGTAGATATCAGAAACTCAAGGCACCGGGAGATACAAGCAAGCGTGCCTTCGTGGCCATTGCATGCACCGGGTAATTCACCAGTTCTCGCATTCTGCTGTTCCTCGCTTGCAGATTCTCAACCATGTCCGGGGAGACTTCCCTCGGGGGAAGAAAAAACGGGACAGAAGCGAGCGCCATGCATGGGGTCAGGGGTAGAGGGAGCTGCCCCGGGGTATCCCAGCCGATAGCACCGCCGATGCGAAGGGAACCGGCCTTCTCCAAACAGAACTGTGACTTGTTTAGGTCGGAGGAGGGTGTGGGGTGCAGGAACTGCAAGGCGGAGGAACGCGCGCTTCACCGAAGCTGCGCGCAGGACGGCGGGCAGGCGAGCAGAGAGCGCCCGGGTCGCACTAGCCCGGTCCCTCCTCTCCCCCGTGGAGGTCCC
>PVJN01034187.1:0-22936 GCA_004026805.1 Lasiurus borealis | reverse complement strand
AGAGAGAGAGAGAGAGAGAGAGAGAGAGAGAGAGAGAGAGAGAATACAATTAGATGAGAGAGAGAGAGAGAGAGAGAGAGAGAGAATGCAATTAGATGAGCAGGGATGGGATGGGACGTAGATTAAATCTGTAAAAATACCCGGTGCTGGGCTCCACCTCCAGGGTTTCCAGTGGGGAGTGGGGAGGTGGGGGGCGGGGCTGGTAATGTGCTTTGCTAACATTTTCCCCAGAGACCGGAGGCTCTGACCCAGGACTGCCCTCTGAGCACCACCGCTTCTTGTTGTTGTGGTTAATCCTCACCCGAGGATATTTTTCCACTGATTTTTACAGAGGGGAAGAGAGGGAGAGACAGAGAGAATGTGCCCTGGACAAAAATCGAACCCGGGACCCTGTGGTCTACAGGCCAACACTCTATCCACTGAGCCAAACCAGCCAGGGTCACTGCTTTAAACTTCTGAAAAGTTCACCCAGAATCCCTCTCTTGGGTGACTACTAACCTGGTTTTACCCTCAACCTCCCGCTCCAGCCAAGGCAACCGGGGCCCTCTCAGTGCTTCTCAGCTCAGCAGCGACGAACAGCTGAAAGCCGCCGTGGCATCTTGGCCGCTGCCCCTGTCCTGATTTTGTTCTTGAAGTCTTTCAAGTGGCCGCTCCCTGCATTGCCCAGTTACAGAACCTGCTGGCTTCCCTGACCGGCTACCGGAGACTCGTGTCCTGGAAAGAAACCCAGACCCTTGGCCCCTGGAGTCAGCCTTGTGTTTATCTTGAAGCCCAAGGTCTCAGGGGTCAGCACCTTTCATGGGGTTACTTAACAGCCACACGGATAACGGCTGGGTGGCGTGATCGAGGACTTGTGTCTCATCTCTCCCTTCCTTCCCACCATCAGTGAACAAATATTGATCAGGGCCCGCTCGGTGCAGTGGGGGACAAAACACGGTGTCCTCAGCACATTTTACAGTCCGGCGCTGCTTGCCGGCTAGGTCAAGGGTCAAGAAGGGTCAAGGAGGATAACCTTAGCGGAGTCCAGCACCGTTCTTGCCAACATTTAAACCAGGCCAAGTCTTCTGGCCTAGTGCACGTTTAACTCCTCTGGTATCTGAACTGTTTGCCAGTCCTGGTGGCTCAGTGAGGGCTGGGCAGGCCCCTGGGGTCAGCTTGGTGATTATCACGGAACCCCAAAGTCTCAGCGCTCGGAAGTAAACATACTGAGGCAAAGTAGGTGGCCCAGCTGGGAGCCTGCAGCTGGGTTCCTGCCCCTACTCACCACGCCAGCTGTGTGGCCTTCGGACAAGTCACTTACCTCTCTATGCTGTTCTCACGGTCACTTCATCATTTTGGTGGAAATAAGATCACAGTCACGGAATGTTTTGAAACGTGACTTTTGCAGTTTACTAAAAATTCTGCATGCAGAAGTGAGAGGAGGAGCCACCGACCCAAAGTGGTAACTACTTTTTTCTCAGTTTATTTTTTTTAAATCCTCATCTGGTGATATGTCGTTAATGATTTGTGGAGAGAGAAGAGGTGAGAGAGAGAAACATCGATTGGTTGTCTCCGTACATGCCTCCCACGGTGGATTGAACCTGCAACCTAGATCTGTGTCCTGACTGGGAATGGAACTTGCAACCTTTCAGTGTATGGGATCATGCTCCAACCAAATGAGCCACCTAGCCAGGGCACTTTTCCTCACTTTTAAAAAATATATGTATTTTTGTTGATTTCAGAGAGGAAGGAAGAGGGAGAGAGAGATAGAAACATCCATGATGAAAGAGAATCATGGATCGGCTGCCTCCTGCAAGTCCCCCACTTGGGATCAAGCCCGCAACCCAGACATGTGCCCTTGACTGGAATCGAACCCGGGACCTTTCAGTATGCAGGCCGATGCTCTATCTACTGAGCCAAACCAGCTAGGACTTTTCTCACTTTTCAAGATAGCATTTTATGGGTTCTCATTTACATGAGAAGTTCCTTCCAAGAGCACCCACATGGCCTCTCCTAGAGACCGTGTTAGGATTCACAGAGAAGGGAAATCTTGTACTTAGTAGAAAACAAACTCTTCTATGTCTGAAAAACAGTCCAAGTAAATATTTTAAAAGCAGGTAGAGTAATAATAAACACGGTGAAATATATTCTTGAAAAGAAATTCTATATAAAACAAGGAGAATCTCAATAAACAAGGTAAAGCAAACATCTGAAAGAGGTCAGAAATACACTTAATACTTAAAAGGGGCCAGGACCATTGGGGATTTGCAAATTAAAATAACAAAGAGATACCACTACACACGTATTAGGATGGCTAAAATCCACCACACCGACAAGACCCAAGTGCTAGCGAGGATGTGGAACAACAGAAACTCTCATTCGTTGCTGGTGAGAATGCAAAATGGTACGGCCACTGTGGAGGTCAGTTCGGTGGTTTCTTACAAAACTAATAGCACTTTTACCATCTCATCTAGCAACTACACTTCCTTGGTATCGCATGAGTTGAAAACTATGTCCACACAGACACTGCATACAGATGTTTATAACAGCTTTATTCATAACTGCCAACACTTGGAAGCAACCAAGATACCCTTTAGTAGATGAGTGGATCAAGGGTGATACGCCCAGACAATGGAATATTATTTAGCTCTAAAAAGAATTGAGTAATCAAGCCATGAAAGTCCATGGAAGAATGTTAAATGCACGTTACCAGGTGAAAGAAGCCAATCTGAAAATGAAACATACTAACTGCTTCCAACTACATAACCGTTTGGAAAAGGCAAAACTATGGAGGCAGTAAAAAGATCAGTGGCTGCCAGGGGCCGGGAGAGGGAGGGGTGAGGAGGTGGAAGACAGAGGGTGTTTAGGAAGCGAGGCTGCTCTGTTGGATACTACACTGATGGTGGGATCATGTCATTATACATTTGTCTAAACCCATAGACTGTAGAACACCTCCAGCAAGCCCTAATGAACAAACACTATGGACTTTGGATGATGATGATGATGTGTCAATGCAGGTTCATAGACTGTGACACATGTACTTCTTGGTGGGGGATATGGATAGTGGGGGAGGTTTGGTGGGGGATGGGAAGGAGAGACAGGAGCATAGAGAAACTCTGTACCTTCTGCTCAACTTCGCTGCACACCAAAACCGCTGTAAAAATAAAATCTATTTAAAGAAGAAGGGGGATCATGGTATGTGTTCAGAGTTTTTAAAATTTTGAATGTTTGGCATAAAGTTCTTTGCATTATGGAGAAAGGGCTCACTTATTTCTGTCATCTTGAACAACTCTTTTTAAAATACAATTTTAGCCCTAGTTGGTTTGGCTCAGTGGAGAGAGCGTCGGCCTGCGGACTGAAGGGTCTGCCAAGGGCACATGTCCATGCTTCCCGCTGCAGAAGGCAGCTGATCAATGATTCTCTCTCACCATTAATGTTTCTATCTCTCTCTCCCCCTCCCTTCCTCTCTGAAATCAATAAAAATATGTATTTAAAAAAATAAAATACTATTTTAATGCCTGTACACAATGCTAGTGTATAACTGCCTCATGATTTATTTATGTTCTGCATTTGGGATACTCAGTTTATTCCCTGAGTGTGTGGGGGTTTGTTGCTGTTATAAATAACACTGCATCTTTAGCTAATGCCTGCGGAGGGCTCACGCTCTGCCAGGCACTGCGGCAAGCACTTTGCAAGTGTTCACAAATACTTAACCTGGACAACAGCCCCAAACGTTTTACGATGCCCACGTGAGTCGATGGGGAAATTGAGGCCCAGAGAAGCTGGCCGGCAGAGCCAGGCTTTGAGCCATACAGTTTGGTTCCAGCGGCTGTGCTCAGTTCTGGCGTGCTGGGTGTGCATGGCTGTTCCTTCTATTCTGAAGAGGAACTCCCGGGAGAAGAGGGCGTGTGCATCCCTCTCATGACACTTACTGCACATGTTCAAGCTGCTGTCCAGCGAGTGGCACGGTTCGCCGCCTTCTGCCGTGGGCATCCCAGGTTGGCCCACACTGAATATTGTGTTTGTTCCCGTCTTCTAATCTGATAGGTTGAAACATGGGATTTCATTATGGTTCGAATTCTCATTTCTTTGGTTTCTAGTGCACTGACGCATTTTTCTTACGTTTACTAGATGTTGTTATTGTTTGCTTCAGCAAATGATCTGATGTGTCATTTGTCTTTTTCTCCCCCACCAAGATTTTTAATGTTTTTCTTAGAGAGTTGAACAATTCCTTACACAGTAAAACCAGCAAGACTCTGTTATGTTTATTGGCACTGTATTTCTCAGTTTACGAACGGTTTTGCTTTATACCAGGCATTGTTTCACGTTCAGTCATTTTCCTTTTTTGCACAGTAAAATCTGTTTCCTCCCCCCTCGCTTCCTTTCTTCCATTCTCCTTAGAAAGCCTTGGGCCAAAGGAACAGTTTTGCTCTGGAGTCAGGCTTGTAGGGCAGGTCCCATCCCTTCTTCCTTCTCTGAACCCACAAGTTTCCAAAGCTCCACCCTGAGCGAACACGGAACCTCCCCGCGGGCTTCCGTGGTGACGGTGCTCTGGCTGTGGTGGGGGGCTTCGGGCCCCCCGTAAGCCAGATGTGTGTGAGTTGGGACCTGCCTGTGTTCCAGAAGGCTTGGAACTCAGCTAAGTTGAAACAGAAAGGCATCCTTTGGGAACCCGAGGCACGAAGGTCAACGAAGGCCCATGCCACAAGAGGAGCTGGGGGAGAGGGCCTGTGGTCTTTGCGTTTCAAGTGATCTTTGCCTCCCCCGCACGCTGGAAGGATTTCCCAAGCCCAGGAAGGGAGGTCAGAGGCCGGGCAGCCAAAAGTTCAACAAACACGGCTTAGAGCGGAAGGCAGCCAGTCGGTCTCGGGCTGAGCTCCCTGACCAAAGCAGGGAGGTGCTCAAGGGGCAACGGGCCTCCAGCCCGGTCACAGGCCAGAGGAGGCAGCCGGGGGGGCTCTCAGAAGAGGCTTTATCCCAGGGGTCCCCTAATCAGGGACAACTTCGGCGATGTCAGAGGACACTTTGGGTCCTCACAACTCGGGGTGGGGGTGCTACTGGCATCTGGTGAGTAGAGGCCAGGGATGCCGCTAACCACCCTGCCATGCACAGGACAGCCTCCCCCTCCTCCTCTCCCTGCTCACCCCTCACCCCACACCCCCAGTGAAGAATTATCTGAACCAAATGTCAACAGAGCCAGAGGTTGTGAAACCTGCTCTGTGCAGGGCCTCACAGGTCACGTCTGTGCACCGGGCATGTCTGCCCACGGAGGACAACAGCTGGCCCCTGGCCAGCATTGGGGCCAGACTGGGCCCCTGCAACCAGGACAGGAGGAAGGAGCAGTGTTTGGAAAGGGCAAGGTAGGACCCCCATCCTAAGCAGCGAGAGCTCCTGGGCAGTGATGACAATGAGACAGGGATAAGAGCGGGTGAGAATGTGCAAACTTGACTCCATGCTGACACAAGTAGACGCCAGCAACGGGGCGGATGGCCTAAGAGGCTGGGTCGGCCAGGGCCAGAGGTGGTGGCCTTGACTTCAGCTCTGGGGAGGAGAGAGATGAGAGGTTAAGACTCACGGGGACGGCCAGATCCCCGTCAGACCTTGCAGCCAACCACAACTCAGTCCTTGAGTGTGGTCTCAGTTACCTTGGGGGGTGAGGGTGGGGCCAGGGAGTCACGGAGGGCTCCAGGGGCAGGGAGTTTGTGAAACCAGAAAACAAGACAAATATCTATTTGTTTTCATCACGCAAGAGGCAGAAATTAAAGCTCGGCCTGATCTTCTTGGTTGCGGAGTATCGTTTGAAAGATCACGGAGAGAGATGTAATGCCCCAAGTTCTCCCTGGCTTCTGATGGGTGCCCAGATGGTGCTGATTCTCCTGGCGTCCCTGATGTTTGTAAAATGCTTTTTCAAGAAACACATCAGGGCTCTTAGTATTTTTTTAGCATCTCAGCAATTTGAGAGGAGGGCGCTAGCATTCCCACTTCACAGGAAAGGAAACCGAGGCTAGAAAGGCCAGGGGGCTGGGTGGTGACTGCCGTGGGCCACAGGGCCTCCTCCTCTCCCGCTACAGGGAACGTGAGGTCAGTTCCAGGGGCTCTGGGAAGCGTCAGGCACTGGGAACCTGGCACTTGCCCGTCGTTTTGCTCTGTGGTGACTACACTCTCCTTCCCCTGGCTGCCTTCTCCCGCTCTGCTCCTGTTTGACACCCTCTCCCCCTTGGGGAAAAGCAGTCTCTTAGTGGCCATCTACTTACCATTTGTCTCACGTGGCCAGGAGCTCGTTAGCAGCTGCTGCCCTTTGTGAAAGACTGAATTCAACCCAAGGAGGAGTTTGCCTTAGACAAAGATTCAAGTGTATAGAGAAAGGCCCTGGAATCGGCTTCCATTTAAGGATTTGTAAACTGTCCTAATCTTCATCTTACTAAACTGATGCTAATTGCTATTGGGAACATTTGTTTAATTTTTTTTTCTTTTTGAGATATATATCTCCTAGGTTTATTATTAAACTAATGTATAATGGTTGGGAATTACTAATAATCCATTCAGGACTGTCCAAGGGCAATTATTTTAGCATTAGAAAATATTTATACGTATCTTAAGGGTTTATTATTCTGGCTCAACTATAAAATAACAAGAAATAGTTTCCAAACAGTAATTGTACATTTATTCATATTCATATGGATTTTGGAGTCAGATCCCATTGCATTATTTCTCTATTTTGTGGAGTTCAACCATTAAATTGATACTTATTTCACCTCCAAGGCAGCTGAGTTCCCTGTTTTGCAACTGATGTTCCTAAAAGTTGAAAGTCTTAATCTGCAAAAGTAGTTTTTTAACAGCTTTGTTGAGATATAATTGACATGCAATAAGCTGCATACAAATGTGTATAATTTGATAAGTTTCAATCAAAAAAGGTGTACACCCATGAAACCACCACCACAATCAAAGTTACATGTGCATCTCCTCCGAGAGCTTGCTCACTAGTGCCCCTCCCTCCCTCCCTCTGCATCTCCCAAACAAATGCTGATTTGCCTTTGAGTTTGCATTTCCCAAAATTTCAGGTGCCTGGACTCATGCAGTATATACTCTTTGTCTGCCTTCTTTTATTCAGCTGATGTTCTGTGAATTATCCATGTTGCTGTGTTGTATTCATGGTTCATTCTTCTTTATTGCTGAGCATTCTATTCCACGGCCTGGACCCGCTTTGTCTATCCCTCTATGTCCCTGTCAAAGGACATTCCGGTTGTGTCCAGTCCGGGGCTATTATAGCTAAAGCTGCTATTATAACTGAAGCTATGTACACATATGTCTTTTTTTTTTCTTTTCACTAAATACTCAGGAGTGGAATGTCTGGGTCTTACGGCAGGTATGTATTCAACATTTTCAGAACTTGCCGTAAAATAGAAAAGAAACCACAAAACTGTTTTTCCAAACATTTTACATCCCCACCAGCAGTGTACGAGAATTCTAGCTCCTCCGTATCCTGGCCAAATCTTTGAAAGCTGTTCTTAAACCTTTAGACATCCTACTCTGTGTGCAGCGGTATATCATTATAGTTTAAATGCACGTTTTTCTAATGGCTTCTGATGTTGAGCAGATACCTTCTCATGAGCTTACTTATGTGTATCTTTCTTGATAAAATATCTGTTTAAATCTTGGAAAAAGTACAGAGTTTTAGCGCCCCATGCAATTGATTCATCAACAACTACAGTGCCATAAGTGTACAGTCCAAATCCTGTGTCAAAGCTAACACCTGTGGGGTGCTGACAGCATGCCCAGCCCCGTGCTAAGTGTTTTGTGCATATTAATTCACAGCCTACCCAAGGTCACACAGCCATTTCAGTGACAAGGCTAGGACTTAAGGAGTTCTGTGGGGGCATAGTAGAGAGGGGGGGGTCAAACATTAGTGAGCAGTGTTGCAAGTCCTTCTAAGGTTTCCCTACAAGCTTTATGTAGAGGGGGATAGATGTAGAGCCGACCCAGAGTCCAAAGTACCCCCTGGTGCAAAGGATCTAAAGGCATAGTATTGACTGAGTTGGTTGAAGTGATGGATTAAGTGATCTTCTCTGGATGGAGAAGGGGGTGAAGACAAAAGGGAGAGGAGCAATGAAGGTATTCGGGGGCTCTGAAAGAGCACTGAAAATATGGATGGTGTGGGGTAAAATGGGATGTAGGTAGTTCAGAGGTGGTGATCTTCCTGGTGTGTGGGGTCCAGGGCACAAAGAGGCGGATTGGTAGGAATTAGGAAGTGAAGGGAGGCATCACTGGATCACTTGAGTTTCAAAAGAGATATTTATTTATTTTTATTGCCTTCTGGAGAAAAACACTGAAATTTAGATGTATTTAGACTATGTTCTCTTTTTAAAAAATATATATTTTTATTGATTTCAAAGATGAAGGGAGAGGGAGAGAGAGATAGGAACATTAATGATGAGGGAGAATCATTGATAGGCTGCTTGCTGCGCACCCCATACTGGGGATCAAACCAGCAACCCGGGCATAAGTTCTGACCAGGAATCGAACCACGACCTCCTGTTTCATAGGTCACATTCAACCACTGAGTCACACCAGACAGGTTATATTCTCTTTTTTACTCACATGTTATTTTTTACTCCATAAAACCCCAACCAGTTCTCTCTTTTCATTCTCATCTCTCTCCTCTCCTATGGAATTCATTCTGAAACACAGCTCAGAACGTTTCACTCCCTATAACCTTCAGCACAAAAGACAAACCTCACAGACTGGTAGGAACAAACATCTTCAATCCTAATTTCCGTCACTCCCTTTAGGTACCCAACATTCTGGCCAATTGACTGAAACGTAATTCCCTAAACACTCCCCATCCCACGCTTTCCTATCTCAGGCATCTGTTCAAGATCTTTCCTTCCCTGAATTACCTCTCCCTCCCCAGCCTATCCACATCCCATTCTTCTTTTCAGATCCTTCTTCCTGGTCCAGAATGACTTCTTGTGATCAGAAGTTTCCCTCCTTATTCATAGCACTCTGAGCTCCTCCGGTAATTATAACAAGATAGCAATGACGGAATATCTGACACCAACTGGCTCAAACAACCAATTAAGCAAAAAGTAGTCCTGCCATAGATCCACGTTCAGACATGGTTGGATTCTAGGAACTGAACCAAGCCATCTAGATTCTGTACCTCTTCTTCCATTTCTCACCTCCAGTGACCTCCCTCCTCAGCAGGCTCCCCGCTCATGGCTGAAGATCAACAGCTTTTTGAGCTTAATTATTACAGGGAGTGGGAAGAGAATGGGTATCATTGTCCCAACATCCCTAGAAGAAGTCCTGAGACGCCCTCTGATTGGACCACTTTATCCCATCACTGGCCAGAAAGGTGTGCAGGGCATGTGGCCGCACAGATGGCAGTGGTACAGTATACAATTCTTGGAGACTGCATTCACAGAGACCAACTCTGGAACCATGGAAGTCCCCTCACATTTCGGGTCTCAATGTGTTCACGAGCCAGGTAAAAGGGTCGGGTTCCTGAGGTCCCTTCGATCTATCATGCCATTGCTCTGTGACTCTCTCAGTTGAAATAACAGTTTATTGGCTTGGCTATGTCTGCATGAAGAGCTCACGCAAAGCCTCTTAGGCTCTTTTTTGGTCTATAGTCATCCTCTTCCAGGGAAACCAGTGGGTGTGAAGACTTCTTTAAATAAAGAAGTAGAGAAGCCCAAGCAAATTAAGATGCGAAACTAGCACATTGTGAAAATTCCAAGGTCCATGTGGCCATTGGTTGTATTCTATTTGGGGCAACAAGCTACAATGTGGCCACAATTTGCTGAGTGTTTATGTGCTTGCTGCTAAATGTTCTAGGTTTATTATCTGATCTGATTTCCCCTCACGGCCCCCAGGGAATAGATCATACCGTACTTGTTCCTTCTTCCCTTTTATCAATGAAGTCTGGAAAGATGACGGAAATTGTCCAAGGCCACACATTTATTGAATGGCAGGTCTGGATTCAAACCTGTTTCCTAGGACCCAAATTTTTGCTCTGAATCAGTATTCCGAATCCCCATTAGTTACTGCTGGAGCTCGTCAGCAATAACTAATGGGGTTATTTTTCTTGTGTGTTTTTTGTTTGTTTTTGTTAATCCTCACCTGAGGATATTTTTTCCATTGCTTTTCAGAGAGAATGAAAGGGAGGGAAGAGGGGAAAGAGAGAGAGGGGGGCAGAGAGAGAGAGAGAAATATCGTCGATGAAAGAGAGACACATTGACTGGTTGCTTCTCTGAATGGGAGCAGGGAGGGATCCTGCAACAGAGGTAAGTGCCCTTGACAGGGAATCTAACCAGTGACCCTTGGGTCTGTGGACTGACATGCTAACCATTGAGCAACATCAGCCAGGAGTTTTTTTAGTGTTTGTGTGTTTCTTTTTTAAAGCTAAGAAACACAGATCTATATAACTAGAGGCCTGGTGCACGAAAGTCGTGCACAGGTAGGGTCCCTAGGCCTGGCAGGTGATTAGGGCCGATCATGGCCTTCCTTCCCTGGCTGCCAGCTGCCGGCTGGGGCCTTCCTTTGCTGGTGGTCAGTGCACATCACAGTGAATGGTCAACTGGTTGGTTGAACTCTCGATGGGAGAATTTGCATATTAGCCTTTTATTATATAGGATTATTGCCAGGTTTTATTTCAATCACTATGTGTGCTTTCCTTCAGCTCTATTTCGCTGCCCCTAGCTGTAGTACTCTACCACCGTTTTACAGGGAGATCTGGTTGACCAGATTTGGGGGGAGCCTGGCTTTGAGGCAGCAGTGGGTGAACTGTGTGATTCAGGCAGCTTCTCATCCCAGCCTCACTTCCTGGTCCTGTGTTCAAGCCTGATGTGCCAGGAGCCCTTCCTCTGGGACAAGAACTTTTCATCTGAAAGCATCACATTAGGAAGGAACTCCATGCAAACCAATGGATGACTATTCCTGTGGCAGAGAGGAACCAAAGTAGTCCACGGCCTGGGCTGGTGGCCCGATCTCTTGGTGGTGATAGAAGCATAGGATAGAAGTATTCTGGCTGGTCAGTGGGTGGCTCCCTGACCTTTTTATTTGCAGCTCTAAATTTTTCTTCTATTTTAGTTAATCTGTTTATTCATTTTTCTCTAATTTTCATCTGAGGATTTGCTTTTTTAAAAATTAATCTTTATAGAGGGAGGAAGGGGAGGGGAGAGAAACACCAGTTTACTGCATCCTGTATGTTCCTCAACTGGGGATCAAACCTGCAACTCAGGTATGTGCCCTGACCAGAAATTGAACCTACAACTTTTTTTGGTGCACAGGATGACGCTCCAACCAACTGAACCACCCAACCAGGGGTGCAGATCTACATTTTTCTGTGTACAAATGCAGACTTTATTCTGGCCTTGGCTTAAACTGGTGCTTGCTACTCCATATTCTGCCTGTGAATTTGTGGGAGTCATTAGTGTGGTTCTCCAAACACCTCGTTTGGAACTAAGCTTCACACCTGACACTTCAACATCTTTCCCAGTAGTTGAGTGGAATGGGTCAGGGCACTGGCTTCAGAGTCAAGCCGAACTGAGTCCCACTCCCAAAACCTTTCAGTATAACCTTCTATATATGATACAACTGGACTGAGCCCTGATTTCCTTGTCTCTAAAATGGAAATAAAAAGGTCTACCTCATAGAATTGCTGTAAGATTGGTTACTGTTGTATCTCTGGCACTTAGCGAGGAGCCTGGCACATGGAAAAAGCTTAATGATTTAACCAGGACACACCAGAGGTCTGAAATGCTGCTGACTGGCCCCCTTGTTAGCAAGCTCTTCTAACTTGGGCTCAGGATCCATAGCAACTTGTCAGTCTTCCCTTTCAGTTGACAAGTCCTCAAGTATTTGGAGACAGTTCTCATGAACACCCTTAGTCATGTTCTTCGAACATAGCACCAATCAAGGCCACAGTGAGCTACCACGTCACACCTGCTAGGAAGGCCATAATAAAAAAGTCAGAAGTAACAAGTGTTGGCGAGGATGTGCAGAAATTGGAATTCTCTCGTACATAGCCATGGGGATGTAAAATAGTGCAGTAGTTTTGGCAGACACCCAGGTGGATCCTCAATAAGGTATTACATGACCCAACAATTCAACTCCTAGGTGTACTCATGGCAGAAATTTACAATAGCCAAGAAACAGAAACAATTTAAATAACATCATCATCATCAAAGCACAGGTGTGCATGGAAGGCTTTTCCAGCTGTAGAAAATGTAGATATTCGTGTAGCACGGATGGTTAGAAGCTTACAGCAAAAAGCAGCGGTGAATTCTGCAGACATGGGTGATGGGGTGAGCAGACTCTTCTGGGAGAATCTGGCTGTCAGAAAGGGCCATTTGGAACCTCTCAGGAAAGCTCTGCCAGAGAGCAGCCCCATCCTGACCTCTCCAGGCACTGGGAGGTGAAATCAGTGGCCCCTCAATTGGAACTCTGTGCAAGCACATTCAGAAGATTCTGAAGTCGGATTCTTGTGTGGGCTAACGAGGAAGACAGGTGTTAGAAGTGGGAGGATGGCAGGAAGGGCAAAGCCAAACTAGACATTTAGCCACACTGAGGCTGTCTCTGAAAGTCAATGGTGGCCACTCTATGAATAAGCCAGTCAGTGCTCAGCAAACTCACCCCCTCTGTGTACTGCAAGGCAGTCTACCCTGGGGTATCAGACAACGCTGGCTGCTGGCAGTTCTCAGAGTATGCTCCTTTGTCACCAGCATCAACTGGGAAAATGGGGGTGAGGACTAATCTGAGCTCTAACAAGCCCTCCAGGTGATTCTGAGGCACACTAACCCTGGCTTGTACTGCCATCTGTTCTCTTCTTTCTCACTAAGGACCTTGGTTTTGTTTGCGGTGACAGGTGCATGGATTGTCTGGCAGCTGGAGTCACCATGTCACATGGTTCTGCCAACTGAGATGCAAATTCAAGTGTTGAGTGAGGTTTCTGAGAGAACTCTGCTGGCCTGTGGCTTTCATCCATTGTCCCCCTTCCTCTTCCTTCCTGGTCTGTGGACAAGTGGCTGGAGGGTGTGCAGGCATCTTGGGAGCATGAGCGTGAGGGCCACAGCTCAGAGTGGGGAGCAGAAAGATGGAAGGAGCCAGGGCTGCCTTGAACATGAGGGGCCGCTTCCCTCACCTGCATGTATAGACTTATTTAGACTTGCCATGCTGGAAAATTGTAACCCTCATATTTGTGAGCCACTATTTTCTAGGTTCCTATAACTTGCAACTGAATCCAATTTCAAATTGGGGACAGGGAGTTCTGAAAATACCCTTGTTGGAGAAGACATGTGAAATCCCTCTTGCTGAAACCAAGCTCGTGAGCCGTTGTATGGGTGAGGTGCCAAGGTGAAGAGCTAGATTTCTGGTTTCATTTCCCCAGTACCTGCAGTTGGCGAGCTGAAGGCTCAGGAGAGCTGACGGTGTCGTTCCCACCCAAGTCTGAAGGCTTGACCACCAGGAGCGGGGTGGTGTAAGTGCCAGTCTGAAAGCCAATAGCCTTGGGGCCCAGGAAGAGCTGATGTTGCAGCTGGAGTCCAAAGGCAAGAGAAGACCTATGTCCCACCGCCATCGATCACTCCGAAGGAGTTCCCCCTTATTTGTGGGAGGGTCTCACAAATTCTCTGCAGGCCTTCATTTGATTGGATGAGGCCACCCATACTAGGGAGAACAACTGAAACCGGACAAACAATGGGTCCGGGCTGCCTGTCACTACTCCAGCCAATGAAGCAGAGACAGGGTTGAGTGGTGTATGAGCGTTTATTCCAATACTGTAGGCAGTGTGGGAGAGCAGCAGGTCCGCCACAGAATCTGCCCTGCACCCCACCATAAGCCAGTTGTTTATATAGTAAACATACAAAGGAAAAGTAGGCAAAAGGGCAGTTTATAAAAATGCAAGAGAACGAGGGGTCTTCAAAGGGCTTAGGGATATGCAAGGGCTGGGGATACATGGGGAGAGAGCCAAAAGGAATGCCAGATGGGTAGTTAATAGGTAAGCAGGCTGGAGGTTTGTAAAGGCCTGCAGGTGTGCAAAAAGGGATGGGATCTTCAAAGAACTGGCAATTCTGATTTCTGCAGCGAAATTGTTAATCTTTCCATGACAATAGGCAACTCCAAATGGGGAGGAAGGGTAGAATGTGCCTTCTTTACCCAGAATAAAACAATCATGGTTAACAAAGCATGATTAATATTCCTTACAATACCAGCTGGTTCCCCAAATTCTATTGCTGCCCCCTTTCATAACCTGCTTTACTCAGTCAACTGACTCACATGTCAGTCTCATCAAAAAAGACCCTCACAGACACACCCAGAACACCAAACATCTGAGTATTCCAGGGCCCAGGTGAGCTGACATATAAAATTAATCATCACAGTACCTCATAGGTTAGTAGTGATCCATGGATGGTTCTGCCCTTCTCCTACCAAAAACCTTGCCCTCATTCTGGCCTTTCTGTCAGCAATAAAAATATATTTTCAAATATATTTTCAAACCTGGCTGGTTTGGCTCAGTGGATAGGGTGTCGGCCTGTGGACTGAAGGGTCCCAGGTTCAATTCTGGTCAAGGGCACATGCCCAGGTTGCAGGCTGGATCCCTAGTGGGGTGGCATGCAGGAGGCAGCCCATGAATGATTCTCTCTTATCATGGATGTTTCTATCTCTCTCTCCCTCTCCTTTCCTCTCTGAAATCAATAAAAGAATATATATATATATTTCTTTTATTGATTTATATATATATATATACACACACACATATATATATATATACACACACACACAGCCCTGGCCAGGTGGCTCAGTTAGTTGCAGCATTGTCCCATACACCAGAAGGTTACAGGTGGGTTGCCTGGTCGGGCTTATACAAGAAGCAACTGATCAGTGTTTCTCCCTTTCTCCCTCTTTCTCTAAAATCAATAAAAATAAATAAATCCTTGAGTGAGGATTTTAAAAGGGAGTTCAGCTTTGAACCCAGCCAGGCCCAGTGCTTAGCAATTGCAGCCGATGGGGTCCCCCACACCTCCCATTTCTAACTTGAGGCCGGTGGTGCAGGGAAAGTGCTCCAGGCCCTCCGCTCAGAGGCAGGACCATGCAGCTTCCTGTGATTTCCAAGGCGCGGTTCTGATCAGAGGCCCCTAGAACACAGACTTCCAGAAGACCCACCGCCCGGGCACACAGGAGACTGGGCTGGAGGCTGGGGTGAGGTTAAGACAAACTGATTGCTCTTTCCCATTCCCTAGCCCTGTGGTTGGCAAACTGCAGCTTGCGAGCCACATGCGGCTCTTTGGCCCTTTGAGTGTGGCTCTTCCACAAAATACCACGTGTGGGCGCGCATGTACAGTGCTATCAAAACTTCGTGGCCCATGCGCAGAAGTCGGTTTTCGGCTCTCAAAAGAAATTTCAATTGTTGTACTGTTGATATTGGGCTCTGTTGACTAATGAGTTTGCCAACCACTGCCCTAGCCAACCTTAAACTTGACAGGGAGGATTGCAAAAGCCATTTGAGCAGAGGCCTAGCACCACCCGACTGAGAACATGTTGCCATGAAGACAGTGATGAAAAGAAAGGATGCAGTTCATGGCCCAGCACTGCCCATGCCCGGCTGCGGTCCTGCCTTGGTGATGTCAGCCTCCTGGCCACACTGGCGAGCCTGGCAGCACTTGCTTGCTTTTTGCCTTAAGCCCTGCCATTCAGCTTGCTGCCATGCCAACTGGCTCCTGTGTGCCCACCACTCCCTGTGACCTGGGCCGTTTCTCTAGTGCTCATGGCCATGCCAGACACTAGTCCATGGCACCAAAGACCCAGAGTGGAGGCAGTGGGAGAGGCTGCATCCAGCCCCACTGTTTTCAGAGGAGGACACTGAGTCTCAGAGAGACGCTGTGACTTGCCCAGGATCTCAAGGCTAGTCGGTGGCAGAGCCTAAGCAAGCCCCCATCTGTGGCTCCTTCCTCCTTGTCTGGCTATTGCCTTCTATCCAATTCCCTTCCCTCCCTAGACCTGGAGATACCCCACACTGCCCCAGCACAAGGCCCCATACTAGTCCTGCCCACCATCCCTCCTGCTCAAGGCAGCAGTGACCTCCCAATGCCTCTCAGCCTCCTCTCTGCCCGCCTCCACTCCATTCTCCACCCTGAAATCGGGCGAGCCAGGGCCCTGTTAAAAACTCCGGTAACTCCCGCTCACCCTGTGGATGGATCCTTAGCCTGGCATCTGGTCCTCTCCAGCCCAGTCCCAACTGCCGCAGCAGGTTCATTCCCAGCGCATCCCTTGTGCACCCCTGACACCCAGCCACACAGCTCACCTAACTTAAAGCTGCCGTGGAAATTAAATGCTATCCTACTGTGCACAGCACCTGAGGCCTAGTAAGAGCCCAGCAAACATAAGTTGCCCTGGTGGCCGGGCACGGCCCCACCAGGCTGGCTTCTGGAGCCCACAGTGCTGGCTGGGGAGTGACCTCTGCTCTGCTCTCCAAGCCAGGAGACGTGCCCATAACTGTTGACCCTGGCCAGGCCTCAACTCCCAGATCCAGTCATACCCTCCAAGACAGAGGTGAATGAAGAACACCTGCCCTGTCCAATATTTCTCAGGGATTTTTTTTTGGGGGGGGGGAAGGAGGTGGTAGAAAAAATTTAAGGTAATGCATATGGATGGTCACACAGGTCATTGTGTTCCGTGCCCTGAGAGCAGGAGAGAGAGACATTGTCTCAGTGGCCCCTCCATTCACAGCTGCGGGTCTCAACTCAGGACTGGAGAAGGATGCCAGGAATGTTCACCCCGAGGCACCAGGGGATAATCGGCAGTAGGTGCTCTTTGTCTTCTAACTACTTTACCACATGTAGGTACTTGTAGCTTCCCAGGAGAAAGCACGGGGGCCTGGCTTCATGAATGCATTGTACTGTATCTCATCCAGAGGCGAGCAGGGAGCAGCCTCATAGCCACGGGGGTGGCCTCTGTGAGCCTTCATGATGCGGCAGCTTCCAACCTGCACCAAGAACCCAACAGCTATGGCTCATTAGGTTGTCCGTCCATCCATCCATCCATCAGACATTGATTTTGCTTTATCCCTGGTTTGTTGCCAAATAAATTATAAATTGAATGTTTGTGTCCCCCACATATCCATATGTTGAAGTTCTAATCCCCAATGTCACGGTATTTGGAGGTGGGGCTTTTGCAAAGCGATTAGGTTAAGATGGGCCCTGAGGGCGGAGCCCCCAGGGTGGGATTCCAGCCCTGATAAGAAGAGGATGCAGTAGGATGGGGATCATCTGCAAACCCGGAGGAGGGACCCTCCCCAAACAGGGACTCTCTGGCACCTTGATATTGATTTAAACCCATGTGGTTTAAGCCACCCAGAATAAGGAAAATGGGAAAAGTAAGCTAGCTCTCCCAAACTCATTTTGATCCTTCCTTCCTTTCTCTTTCTTTCTCCCCTTTTTTATTCCTGGAGGATGTATAGGGAGTTGCTATGAGATGATACATTAGAATTGAGGTAAACACTTACCTTTATTGCGGTTAATGAGTTTATGAAATGCTTAAACATATGGAACATTATGAAGAATAATGTAACTGTCACCCAAATAACATCACTCTCTCCAATGGACATTAACCTTTTGCCGTATTTACTTTGAGGCTTCTCGTTTGTTTGATTTTCTTTTTTCTCTGAAACAAGATGTTACAAACCCGGTTGAGGTTCCCCCCTGGTCTCTGCCACCCCTCCCTTCTCTAACAGCTCTCCCCCTCGTGTGTGGTGTTTGGGCAGGTTTGGGACTTTTACTACCTAGCTATCGCTCCATAAACAACACATAGTATTATTTTTTTAATAGTTTTGGATTGTATATACATGATATCATACCTCATATACCCTTCTGCAGCTTGCTTTTTAATTTTATTAGATTTTTTTAAGTTGTGTGCATAGTAGATACTGGTTGTAACAAGTCAAGCAACACAGGCAGGGATAACGAAAACGTGAATCATCGAACAGATGCCGGTGCCATGGGGTGAGAGGAAGGGCGGTCGGAGGCTGCGGAGGGACGCGTGCAACTTCCCTGGCTGTTAAGCCACAGCGGCAGCCTCTCACCACAGCCCCTGTGGCCTGAAAGGCCTCCAGGTCATTTGATAAGCAGTGTCCCTTCCATGAAATGTCCTTGGGCACCTGGGGCGTGGGAAGGGTCCGCCACTGTCAGAAGGGCAAGCCCCGTAATCTCCGAGATGAAGGGACCACAGGACCTCCGGACGATGGTCCCCCAGGTTGCTCTGGCCGAGAGCTGAGCTGCTTTGGGGAGGCGCTTTGGGGAGGCCAAGCTGCTTGGGGTTCACAGATGATTTGCTTGCTGACCGCTCCGTGAACCTGGAACTGAGGACACAGAATGCCAAGCAAGTTTCCCAGTGGGTTTTTTCTTAAACTTTTAAAAAGTGAATAGGACCAGACATGTTATGCTGAGTTGGACTGGAATTTTTTTTTCTTGCCAAAAGAAAGAGTCAGTAATTAGAGCTTAAGTTTCCTTCAAAGAAGAAGTTTCAGGCCACTGCAAAGCAGTGAGAGAATGGGAAGCCTGTTGGCGCTCCACCGTGGAGCTCAGCTTTTCCACTCCCGGAGCCAACATGGCCCGGGAGAAGTCTAAACGCGGTCGGGGCTTGGAAATCAAGATCTGAGGTGGAACCTAAGGACTCCTCCAGATGTTACACTCTGTAGTTCTGTGCTCCCCCCACCCCCACCCCCATTTACTCATTCAACTTTTTTTGTGTTAAGTACCTATGATAGTTAACTACAATAAAGGTAAAAGTTTACCTTATTTGTAATGTATCATCTTTTTAAAAATATATATATTTTATTGATTTCTTAAAGAGAGGAAAGGAGAGGGATAAGAGAGTCAGAAACATCGATCAGCTATCTCCTGCACACTCTCTTTTGGGGATGTGCCTGCAACCAAGGTACATGTCCTTGACTGGAATTGAACCTGAGACCCTTTAGTCTGCAGGCCAATGCTCTATCCACTGAGCCAAACCAGTTACAGCCATAATTTATCATCTTATGGCAACTCCCTATTCATCCTCCAGGTATAAAAAAAGGAAGGAAGCAAAGAGCTTGGACTGTCTGTACAAAATCAGACAAACCTGTGCCCTCATGGAGCTCAGAGTCCTTATAAACAATCACAAAACACAGACTCCCCACTCTGTGCCAATACCCCCACGGAACACCCCCACCCCCCACCCCCATCCGCCCAATCCCCTCATGCCTACGGACAGGACAGGCATTCCTAGCCCAGTTTTCCACATGGCAGACCAGGGCCTCATAAATACGTGAGGGGAACATCAGCATGGCCTTGCGGCCTTTCAGGAAACACAAGCCGGATGGGGAGGCTCAGCTCTCACATCCTAGACCCTCTCTCCACCTCCTCGCAGTCTGGGGAGACTTGAATGTGCACAGAGTCCAGGGCGATGCCAAGAAGAAACCTCGTTTCCAGTCCTGACTCAAGAATCAGGTGGTGCATTCTGAAAAGTGATACTGGGGTAAAGAGAAGTGTGGATCCCTGGCTCCTCGAGCAAATAACCGCTCCTGCCCTGCTCCATTTCCCAACGTGTTTGGATCCTCATTTGGCATCCTAAAAGCTGGAAATGAGTCTCTCCTCATCCTTTTCTGCCTCTTGTTTCCTCTGCCCTGGTGTTGGCTCCAACGAGGCCGACCTACAGCCCCCACCGAGGCTGGGAACTGACACCTCCTCAGGCCCCACGGAGGCCCGGGGGCCATTCAGTCCCTCCATGGATGCCGTCCAACAGCAAGCCAGGGTCTCCCTAAACTGCCAGCAGGGCTTTCGCAGGGTGCTTAGTAACTTAGCCCCAGGGTTCTGGTTCCCAGCTCCAGGCTCCTGGCCAAGTTCTGCAGCTCGTTTTCATGGGCCATGAAAGGGCTTTCAGTCTTGCAGCAGGAAGCACGGGCTTTTCTCCGCTCCTTGCATGGCCTTTCAGGCCGCTGCTCCGGTGCATCCTGAATGTGGGCCTGCAGGGGCAGAAGGTGGCTCCGAACAGGCTCCCCAGGCGGCCTCAGCTTGGCAGAACCGCCAGAATGGGTTACCCAAATCTAATCAGTTCCTAAAATACGCTGGAGATTTAGGATAGCAGGTGTCTAGTTCATTAGTTAAAATGGGGAAATGATAATGCATTTCCAACCTAACAAAAAACCCCAACCAATATCCCCCTAATAACTAGAACACCCAGACACATAAACAGTCCACCAGGGAGCTAGTGGTTCCCAGCATGTGATCCCGGACCAGCGAACATCAGCACCTCGTGGGAACTGAAAATGCCAATTGTCAGACCCCGTCCTAAACCTACTGAATCCGAAACTCTGGAGTAGGCTCCTGCAATCTGAGTTTTAGCAAAACCTCCAGGGAATTCTGATGCATGCTGAGGTCTAGCAGCCACAGACATAAAGCAATTACCTAATTATTTAATATTTAATGAACCCCTGGGTGAGTATGTACCTTTGTCTGTTAGACGTAACACTGGATTGAATTTTTGGATATGAATTGCATTTCTCTTCTCAATTACAACAAAACAATCTAAAGAAATAATGAGGATATACATAAAGATACAAAATGAATGTATAGAATGCACAGAAATGAGTTGCACATATGGTAGACTGGAGCTGCCTTCAGGTCTTTGATGTTTTCACCTTTCACAATAGATTGTATCGCTTCTCAACTTTTCTCCTTCTAAGTGCCAAGCTTCTTGAGATCTCCTACTTAACTCACAAACTTTTCAACTTTCTTACATGACATCTTTAAAATACGTATAAACTGTAAGCATGAGAAAGGTGCCAGAGGAAGAGCTGAGATGTGCCTATAGCCCACCCTCTATCCGGGATTCCAGAAATCTTTTTTTTTTTTAATGTTTGTATTGATTTCAGAGAGAGGAAGAAAGAGGGAGAGAGGGATAGATGCATCAATGATGAGAGAGAATCATGCTTCCTACTGGGGATTAAGCCGGCAACCCAGGCATGGGACCTCTTGGTTCATGGATCGACACTCAACCACTGAGCCACACAGACTGGGCCAGAAATCTCCGTGTTGAGCAACAACAATTTTGTGATGGAGTGATTTTTTACTCACATGGTGAATTTTGAGTAAAACTGTTGCCAAGTCTTTATAGCAAACACCTAGAGAGTGAGAGTTCAGATGGTGAGGGACATCGAACCATGGAGAAAAACAATAGGTCTCTCTTTGAGGAGACCTTCTTGAACCATTGAATAGATAGATGCTGGCCTCAATCCTGGGCCAAGCTCATTTCAGGAGCTAATGCCCACTCCTGGAAGGATGAACAAACTTATTTGTTCACAAAATTCTTCAGGCACTTGTGCCTCCATGGTCTCGTTTCAGATGCAAACATCATATCCTCCACAGGCCCACCACAATATGTTGGGCAAAGGTTTTATCTTCACTTGGGCACTTAAGTGAAGAACCAGGTGTAGAAAGAAGTTAATTTGCTGAATCATGATGGAGGCCTATAGTGTATTTGAGAATCAGGGAGACACAGATGATTAAGACTGGGGATGCTGACTTCATAGTATAATTTAGAGGAGTTGTAACAGAAATTCTGAAGACTCAATTCTTTATCCCCTGGGGAAGGGTGTACTCACCACATGATGACTCTCATTTATTATGTGTTAAAACAAATAACTATGGTTTAACACAAAGTCATTGAGAATAATTATTATAAAGAATGCATTCTTTATCCCAAAAACTCCTTTGTTGACCACTTCCTGTAGGAAGCTGTATAGAGGTCCTCGCCTGGACATCACTGCTCTGAGGGGACCTCTGGGGTGAGGTATTCTGGAGGGCAGGTGGGGGAGGTCCATTACAAGTCTGTGGTCTGTGATCTGGGTCAGTGGTCGGCTCTGTTGACTAATGAGTTTGCCGCCCACTGACCTAGACTCTCAGCTCCAATAATTACAGGCTGTTGTCGTTTCCTGTGATTAAGCCCCGAGTGAATGCCTCCCTATCCTTTCTGGGGTAGAAACACTGTGAGCGGCTGTGCACCTTGGTGGCTTTGGCGGCTTCTGATGACAAAATCAATGGTGTCTAGTTTTCAAGGTTCATCAAGGAACAAATGGTACCCACCTTCCCACCTATCCCCGCGCCCAGAAGTAGGAGCTTCTCGTGCCTCAGTTCATAGGCTTTTGTTTTTCTAAAGCTCAGGCTCAGGTTGTAGAAGGGTGAGGCGAGGCTAAAGACTGAAGGACAGATTTGACCTGCCCAGAGGGAGACAGGAAGTCTAGAGATGGAGGACTCTGAGGGAAGAGGGTGCGCCACAGGAGTGAGGCCTGTGTGTACCCCAGCAGAGCCCTGTGAGAGGCTCCTTGTGAGCCCCAGAAGTCATGCAATGTTTCCCTGAATCCATTCAGGACAGCAAGTGGCGGGACCAGCTTGGCAGCTGCATCCTGCAGCAAAATAATTTACAAAAGCCATATTAAGATATTCTCAGAGGTTTAAAAAGCATAATATCCCTTTCCTTTTGAACATAATCTTAAAGATATATTTCTATGGCATGTGATGGTTAATTTTGTGTTCACTTGGCTGGGCCACAGTAGCTGTGTGGCCAAACATTATTCTGGAGTTTCTGTGAGGATATGGCTGGTTGAGATGAACACTGGAATCTGTGAACTTTAAGGACAGCAGCTTGCCCTCCACAATACAGATGAGCCTCACCTAGTCAGCTGACAGCCTGAATAGAACAAATCACTGATCTTCCCTGAGCAAGAGAGTGTTCTGCCAGCAGACGGCCTTCAGACTTGAACCTCAGCATTGGCTTTTTCTGGTCTCCAGCCTGACTGCCTTCAGATTTGAACTGCAGATTTTGGAGTGGCCTATCTCCACAGTCATAGGAGCCAATTCCTTAAAATAAATATAAATACACACACATCCTATTAGTTCTGTTACTCTGGAGAACCCTGACTAAT
>PVJN01034186.1:0-22939 GCA_004026805.1 Lasiurus borealis | reverse complement strand
GTGTACCAGTAAATTGAAAGTCAGATACAAGGATGCTATATTATGGGATTTTTTTGGTTGTTCTAATTAGCCTCACATCCCATGACTTGCTCAAAATTGCCAGCAAGTTTCTGGCTTATGCCACAGTGCTTATCTGATCTCCATTTATCCCTGTAGAGGGGAGGCAAAAATCAAAAATCTTCCTAAGACTTAGGCTCTGGCTTCCTCAGGCTACCATGAGGCCTGCATAGCTCAAGATAGGAGAAGAAAGCACTTCAAACAGCTAGGAATTAATCAGCCTGCCTGACTTCAAGCTCGGTGTTATAACTGAGCAATTCCGTTTCAGAAGCTCACTTACATAAACTGGAATTAAATGAGACAGGCTCATTTAATTCTTGTGTATAAAAAGCTCTTGAAGCACAGTTTAAACCACGAACTTTGTGATGTCATGGAGCAAAGGGGCTAATTGAGCTCATTGGAAAGTGAAGGGCCCCTGGGTTTGTATCAAAGAGGAATTGGACTGGCCTTTGAAACAATTTCCTTATATCTTATTCATACCTTCATAGCATTACATTTTGTACCATCCATTATCATTTAACCAGAACACTGAAGCTCTCCTCTCGTATCAGTGTTATTTGTAATAGAGGAAGCTCTTTAGGGACTTCATATGATAGTTTGTTCTGTGGATCAGTGTAACTTAAGGCCCTTCTCATTGTCCCTCTGAACATTTCTACTTTTGAGCAATAGGAATAATGAATATTTCATAGTTTTAGAAAACAGACATTTGTTATACTGATGGGTTTTAAGGCTTCAAACACCAAATAAACATAATAAACCAAAGTATTTCTCTGATTGTTATCAAATTTTCTAATCAGATACTTTCTTTTCATTAATAACAAAATGTATGTTCATATATTTCCTTCTTATATTCCTATTATTAAATTTATTGGGATGACATCCTACCTAATAAAAGGGTAATATGCAAATTGACCATCACTTCAATACACAAGATGGCCAACCCCATGGAATCAAAGATGGCTGCCCTGATGTGGACACAAGATGGCTGCCACAGGATGGCCTGAAGGGGAGGGCAGTTAGGAGCAACCAGGCTTGCAAGGGAGGTAGTTGTGTGTGTGGGGGGGGGACAAGCCTGCAGGGGAGAGAGTTTGGGGTGACCAGGCCTGCTGGGGAGAGAAATTGGGGGAGGGGTTATGCTTGTAGGGAAGGCAGTTGTGGGCAACCAGGCTGACAGGGGAGGGTAGTTAGGGGCAACGAGGCTGTCAAGGGAGGGCAGCTAAGGGTAACCAGGCCACCAGGAGAGCACAGTTGGGGGCAACCAGGCTGGCAATGGAGCAGTTCAGCATCAATCAGGCTGATGGGGGAATGGCTAGGGGGGTGATCAAGCTGGCAGGCAGAAGCAGTTAGGGGCAATCAGGCAGGCAGGCAGGCGAGCAATTGGGAGCCAGCAGTCCTGGATTGTGAGTGGGGTATTCAACTGCTCATTTAGGGCCAATCTTGATGTTGGTATTGGACCTAACTGGGCAGTCAAACATCCCTTGAAGGGTCCCAGATTGGAGAGGGTACATGCTGGGCTGAGGGACACACTCCCCCCGACCCCTCGTGCTTGAATTTCATGCACCAGGCCTCTAGTTTATAATAATAAAAGCATAATATGCTAATTATACTGGACATATTTCCTGATTAAGCCAGAGCTGTGAGAAAAGCCTTGGTCCCCGGTGCTAAAAGGAAGCTGGTGCCAGTAGCTGAGGGAAGGAAGACCTACTCTTGCATGAATTTTGTGCAATGGCCCTATAGTTGGTTAATAAATTTCTATAGGTTACAAATTTACATTTCTAAAATACATGATCTGTATAATGCATTGTGTGCCACACAATGTGGAATTATTTTAATAACTTTCATATTAAAGCAAAATTAAAGCTCATTTTCAGATTTTTAGGACATATTTACACAAAATAGGACTACTAGTTCTTTCCCAAAGATTGAGAATGTTCTCAAATTAGTTTATTAATAAATGCTATCTGTTCTCTAACTAAATGATTAGCCAATCATAAAGATCAATATATGGCAATAAAGCTAAAAGTAAAATCCATAATGAGTTTAAATCTATAACTCTAAACTCAGAATTATTGGCTATAATGATTAGATTATTTGCTCTTTATATATCAGATACTACCCATTAGCTTATTCAAAAATATTGAAAGTTTTTTTTTTGTTCTTTATGCTGTTAGTAAAGCAAATAAACCATTTATCCATGTTATTGACAAGTTCTTAATGGATTTATTTATTAGATATAGTGACCCTTCATCTAAGTGTGAGCCATGCAGAGACAAACATTTAAGAACATGTGAATGTCTCCAGTGTTGACTAAAATATGGTCCTTTTTAAAGGTTAAAATTGTTCAATACATTCAAAATAAATTTATGTCTGGAAAACTCAATAATAACACTATAACTGTGTTTAGTTTTTTAAAATAAAAATAAAACTGGCTTTAATAAAAATAAAATTGAAAATCCATAACTCTTTGCAAAGTGGTGGGAAAGTTTTTCTTAAATATTGATTTATATTGAGACAGGCTTCTTAATAGGAAACCGACATATGGATTTTAATATGGAAGGTAACTTGAATACAATAATTTATTAGTGTTCCACATTATTTAAGAGGATGTTGATAATGTTCACCACTCCACTTAAATACATTCTATCTAGGCATTGACCTTAAATTATTTGAACCCAGTTCTAAATTTCAAAGATAATGGTCTGAATTATTATTCTCATGAATTGAGGGATTTATTTATTTACTTTGTTTCTTATGAAAAGGTTCAAAAATATAATGGAATTGGAAGAGTTTTACAACAAACACGTGCTATATTGGCCCAGGCTGCCATAACAAAATACCACAGGTTGATGGATTAAATATAAAAATTTGGAAATTGCCCATTTATCAATAATAAAATGGATAATTAAATGGTCATATATTCAGAGTGGAATATTATATGACAATTAAAATTAAAAATGCATCCTATTACCTACTATATTGGAAGAATCTCAAAAATGTTGTTGTAAGATAAAAACACGATTCACATTAATGCACAAAGTATAATCCCGTATCTACAAATACCAAAAGCAAACATTAGGGTTGTGTCATATGGAGATTTATGTAAACATTGAAACTAAGCAGCAAAATATATATATATATAGTAAATCATATACTTACTGATAGATGATTGAATATATAATAACATTAAAGAGAAAAAAATGAAAGGGCACATCCTAACATATTGCTTAGTATATACTCTACATATTTTTTTCTCAATTTTTTTCAAGGTAATAGTAAAAATCTGCCTGGTAATATTAAAAATCTACAAGATAATAGTATAGTAAAAATTTGTGATTAGCAGCAAATTTTAATGGTCTGTTTAGCATGTTTTCAATGTATTTGCCAGCCATCCAGGGCTGCCCGAGACTCAAATAACCAGGGCTGGCTGAGGCCTGTGCAGCCAGCAATGCCAGCAGTAGAGGTGTGAAGGGGCATCACCTTCCCCTGATCGTCAGGTTGCCTCCTGCCCCTGAGGGCTCCCAGACTGTGAAAGGGGGCAGGCTGGGCTGAAGGACCCCCCCTCACAGCGCATGAATTTTCATACACTGGGCCTCTAATGTTCAATACAAATAAATACAGGGCAATTTAACTCCCATTGCCTTTTAATGGGAAATTAACAATGATTACAGCATTGGTTGAAAAAATATCATGTAAGGGACAGTCAGTTTCTGTGTGATAGAGTTTGGTGAATGAAACTCAGAGTAGCTATAACAGTACAGAAAAAGCTAGAGTCATCAATGAGGACAATTAGAGTCATAAATTATAGATGCTTTAGAAATGAGTCATCATTTGTGGCAAGGACAGGAAATAAAGAAACCACTCTAAAACAAGTTTATGTGAACTACAGTGTTAGTAAAAGGGTTAAGAGAAGCGAATAGCCCCCTTTTACAGAAATTACAGCAAGGGCTCATGGTGCCTAGAACTTCTAAAATGTTCACTGAAAATCTCAGCACAAATATGTCTACATTTTTGACATTTTGTATATATGTTCTCTTACAAGATAGTATCCATAGTGGATACTATTTATATTAAAATTTATTTCTCTGAGATAGAATGAGTTTTCGGATTGGTGGGATTTTACAAATTGATCCTAATAAAAAATGATGAAACAATTTTTCTCTCATATAACAAATTATAAAACACCTTCAAAGTGTTTTTTACTGACAATTGTGTAGTAAAGGACTGTAATGCTGAAATACTTAGCAACTGTTGCAATTTAAAGAAGTAGAGACTATTGCTCTCTATTCAGAATGTGTATGACACTAAAATGCACCATCGGATTAGCACAGTCTTCAAAAAAGACTCTGAGCTTCTACATTGAGAAATAGTTAAGAAATGCATATCTATATATGTATGTATATATATAAAAGCCCAGTGACCAGAACAGCAGATAACCAGAATGACTGGTGGCTATGATGCCACTGTGGCAGCTAACCAGCCTGATCCGGGTCACAAAAGCCCCCCCACCCCCAGGCCAGCCCGGTCCCAGCCTGGCACCCAATACCCTGATCAGGGGTAGCACCAGATGGTCAACTGCCTATGGCCCCTTCTCCCTGCTGCCCAGCCTGATGGGCCCCCATTGGGGCAGGCAGGCCAGATCCCACCCATGCACAAATTCGTGCAGCAAGCCTCAAGTATTTAATATTACTAACCTGTTGAAATACTTTATTTTAGGGGGGATATACAAAAAAAATAGAGATTATAGGGATGGTCAAGAGTAACTGTATCTTTTTTTTAGTGCATCCCCTACCTCAAAACCATTCTAAGACAACAGAAAATATATTTCTAGCTATAGTTGAGTATATTTTTAGGAGTGATTTTCAAAACTTGAAAGGAACTTGAAAGGCAAATATCATACTCTGTGCTTTCCCATTTCCCCTAAGATCAGTTTCTTGGTAATGTTCTTTTTTCTTTTCTTTTTTTAAATATATTTTATTGATTTTTTACAGAGAGGAAGGGAGAGGGATAGAGAGTAAGAAACATCAATGAGAGAGAGACAATGATCAGCGGCCTCCTGCATACCCCCTACTGGGGATGCACCTGCAAACAAGATACATGCCCTTGACTGGAATCGAACCTGGGACCTTTCAGTCAACAGGCTGATGCTCTATCCACTGGGCCAAACCAGTTTCAATGGCAATGTTCTTTTCAGATAGGAGTTGTCTTTTTCAGTACCAATCTATTGGAAACAATTGTTTGTTGAGTAACTGTCTTTTCAATGAGAGGTGGGTGTATCTTTTCTACAAAAAAAAAAAAAAAAATTTTTCAGAAATCAGTCATCTTGCCACACCATATTCTATGCCATGTGATAATTTGACAGGAAGCTGCATTGCAAGTTCCTTTCTCTAGGACATTACTACAGGAGAGTTTTCAGGATAGTTGGGGCCCACTCAATAAGCAAACAGGTTCCATATCTATGAAATGAGGCCTACTGGCTATTCGTACGTCCTCATAGGGACTGAGATGATTTGGGGATGGTCAATGAGAGTCTTGTCTCAAGTGTGATTCCTAAAAGCAAGCAATATGCTCATGATAGATGCAATACTCAGTTTCATAAAACTTCTTTGTTCCAATGTCTAATTTGGAAAGAAAAAATCGCCTGATAAGAGTGGGCAAGCCTTTTGTAGCTTTTAGATTTGATAGGGATTTCATCCAAACTCTGCTCATTAGTAAAACTGAGTGCACTGTAGAGTTGTTGTTTTTTCCCCAAAAAATGTTTTTAGTGAAAATGTATTGTAAACATATTTTGAAAAATTGTATTGTTTTATCTTTACCTAACTACCTGTAGTGGTATAGCCACATTTAGAGAAGCAAATAGGGGGGAACCAAATACATATGTTTCCCCTTTTAATGTCCCAAAGAGTTATTAAAACAACTGAAAGAACAATGGCGGTTCAAGAAGAGGGACTAGCGTAGAGCTCATAGCCCAGCTCTAAAGTGATTGTCTCCAAGGAAACAAAACAGCATTCATTGTCTTATTCCCCAGAGAGAGCTTGAGACAAATTGGCCTATAATGTTAGAAACAAAAAGAAATCATTTCTAGCTTTTCTGTTTCGCTGTGGGGATCCGGAAGAGTGGGCTCCATTTGATTTAATAGGATATTAACAGGATGGTGAAAATTGTGGCCATCTCTTCTACATTACACCTTAATCTTAATTCTCTTTGAAAGAATGTATGTTGCAATATGTGTTCTTGAGCACCTAACCTCAAATACATCTCTGCTTTTTCACCGTGCCAGTCAGGCATTTCATTACAGGAGCTTAGCATTAAAAATCATGTGTGTGGTACACATATTAGAGGTAGTGGTGTGATTATGTGTGTGATTTTCTTAAGCTGATTATCTGTGTGATTTCCTTAAGTTGGAAGAGGAAGGAAAGGGGACCATGGGTTTTGTCATATAAGTTTCTACTTCAAGCACTATTCAGCCTTATAGATTTTGAAATTCAATATTTCTGAGCTCCATCAGGACTTACAGGCTCAGTGGATTCAGTGCTGACTAAACTCTCAAGGGACTAGTGATAAACAGCAGTGTCAGTTTATTTACAGTGGGATATCTGTCTGGCCTGCAGTGGCTCCTCCAGTTTGTCCAGTGGAAACAGTAGCAATCCTCACTGGGAAAATGTTTACCAGAATTAAACGAGACTACTCAATAATTTGGCCACCTGAGAAGAAGAAATTGCAGTCTCAATACTTTAAACCCATTAAAATAAGTCAATGTCAACATCATGAAAATCATAGTTAAAACCTTTTAAATAAAATGCTGGGAAACAGAAGCATTTGGCTTTGGAAATCCTGCATATTTCTTATTGTGATCAGTCCTTCTTAGCTCCTTTTGATCCATTTGTTCCTCTTCTACCGGATAAAGCCTTGCTCTTCAACAGGGCCCCTTCCTTATCATGACCTGTGGTTTTAGCACCTGCCTCATCCACAGGAACTCCACTCAGAGCCTGTGTCTAAGTATCAGAACAGAAGGAGAGCACTGGCTTAATAAATCCTGAGGCATGCCATACTAGTAACAGCTCAGTCTATTTCAGATTATATTGGAAGGGATGACTGCATCTGAAGGATGAAATTTAAAATCCTCATGTGCAACTTGTCATGTTCAAGTAATGGGAGAATTTGTTCGGCGAAATCACACAGTAATGTCTAAATATGTAATTTCTGGAAAAATGGAATTAATAACTCTTCTACTCTTAATGGGACGACTATCGTATGAGTACTTTGCTTGTTTCTAGCAGCCCCACTCATTCATCCATTTATTCATGCAGCATTAAGCGTGCAGTGTATTCTCGTCAAAGCAATAGCTTTAAGTGATGTAAAAATTTTAAAAAAAATTATTTTTCAAAAATCTCAACTGTTATGAAGGAATAAAAGAAAAATGTTATTAACAATAACAATAATCATGTTAATGGTATCTGCTACTTATTACTGGTACCTCATTTATGTCATGAACTGTCTCCATTCATTCTATAATTCATTTCAGCCTCATAACACTATATACAAGTACAACTATTACTATCGTATAATATTAGGTATTATCTTCATTTTGAAAGTGAATCCAAGAAGTTAAGGAAACTACCAAGGTCACACGACCTTTAAGGGAAAAAGCTTGGATGTCAATACTTTCCTATCTGATTTGAAAGCCTATACTCTTACTCACAATGTTAGAGAAAATTCTAATGCAGTGCTATGTAAAAAAATATTTAAAAAGATACTTTGCAAGATAAAAGAGAGGTGGTAAAGGTTCTGTTCAGGGAATTTTTAAAACAGGAGGCATGCTAGGAATTAAGGTTTTGAAGTACCCTGGGCCAGAAGATAACACGGGGCAGAGAACAGGGCAGAGACCAGCCCTCTAAGAGAACCACAAACAGTTCTGTATGCTGCACTTTAAGGAAAAGTCAAACATAAAAAATCAGAAAGTGAGGCAAGAACCAGATTTCAGAAGCCTTGGTACGTTTTTATAAGAGGCTTAAACTGTGAGCAGTGAGGAGCCACTAAAGAATTTTAAAGCAGGAGAGATATACATTGTGTGTCTAAATATATGCTATCATTTAAAATAAGATTATCCCCCACTTACCCATAAACACACAAAAATTTTTGAAATTATGTATCTCCCTTTGGTGCTGAAGAAGGTATATATTTATTCATTTTGGTACACATGTATGCCCCATAATATTATATTAAGTAACAAATTAATTTTAAAATATTGCTCTCTTCCCACCCTATATTTTATAAGTATCTATTCAGTATCTGTGGCATTCACATCATTTGGCTCACCTGAAGTGCTTTTTGAGTGGGCTAACTTACTTTTCTAGAGCACTTTTCACTTCTATAAGAGTTGTTTGAGATATAACACATTGTGAAACCATATTTCAAGCTGTTATTGAAAATTATATTCCAACCTGCAAGAACCTCATTTCTTAAATATATATATATATCTTTATTGTTGAAAGAATTACAGATGTCCCCTTTCTTCCCTAGTGACCCCTTCTAATTTGCACCCAACCCCTGCCCCAGAGTTTCACCACACTATTGTCTGTGAGCCTCATTTATTTCTTTTTTTAAAGTTTATTTTTATTTATTTCAGCGAGGAAGGAAAAGGGAGAGATAGAAACATCAATGATGAGAGAGAATCATTCATAGACGGACTCCTGCACGCTCCCTAATGGGAATCAAGCCCATAACCTGGGTGTGTGCCCTTGACCAGAATCAAACTGGGAGCCTTCAGTCCACAGGCTGACGCTCAATCCACTGAGCCTAACCAGCCAGGGTTGAACTCCATTCCTTAAAAGAAATTATCTTATAGAATAAAATTGTAAATAGAACTCAGTGTTTCTCCAGAATGTACTCACTTACTTATAGTATTATTTTTATGAATGATTATAAACTAGCTTGTGTACAATGCTAGAGATCCCTTGCATTTGTAGGTTCAAAAACCTCAAGAAATGTTATCAAATCTGCTTTTTATTGGGTACTTATTGTGTGCTTCACACTTTAAAGATTTCTTTATGCAAACATATTTTCTTATAATTAAATCCAAGTCATATTAGATTTAGGATATGTCTATTATGGGCTCTGTCATATAACATGTACTCAACATTTTTTTCTAGTTGAATATATGATTACAATAGATGTAGCTACTAATAAGAGCTATTTCTTAAAATATTAATTTATTTTAAATTGCATTCTTTTATATTTTTTGTCATTATGTAATATTTGCAGCTAGTAGGAAGCAGTATATGAGACTTCCACTTTTTGTAGCTCTGGAAAAACTTCATTTTGTTAAATTTTGTCAGAGTTTAGAACTTGAATCAGTTAGTGGGCATAAGATGCTATTTCACTATTGCTTTAAAATACTATTCCCTGCTCCTCGTAATATTGGACTTACTATTCACACACACACATACACACACACACACACACAGACACACAAACACACGTATATATTATTGATTTTCTTACAGAAATGAAGGGAGAGAAGGATAGAGAGTCAGAAACATTGATGAGAGAGAAACATCGATCAGCTGCTTCCTGCACACCTCCCATGAGGGTTATGCCCGCAACCAAGGTAAATGTCCTTGACCAGAATCTAATCCAGGACCCTTCAGTCCACAGGCCAATGCTCTATCCACTGAGCCAAACCGGTTTTGGTTATTGGACTTATTCTTTCTGTGCTTATTGGCAATTTGACTTTTTTTTTCCTATGGATTTCTTATATTCTATATTCATTTGTTTCTTTGTTTTTTTCTTCTATCATTTCTTGGGGGTAATATTTTATATAGTTTTAATTTATATTTGTTGCCAAGTATGTGTTTTGAAATATCTCATTCCAGGCTGAGGCTCCTCTGTCCACCATGTCTTGTGAAGAAGAGGCATTTTCCACTTCACTGCAGCCAAATATGTAGAATGGTCTTTGTTGATCCATCAACATTTCAATTACTACTGGGTCATATAGGAAACCTAGCACACAAAGCTACTCTACCAACTCAGAGAAAGAGCAAAAATGCAGAGACAAAGGAACAGATCACAAATGAAAGAAATGAAGGAAAATCAATGACTGAATATAAATGGCCAATTTAAAATCTTGTCATATAGCTATGTATGGATAGACAACCGAACGCAAAAAGAGTTACTAAGTGCATTATAAATGGAATCATAAAGAATCTTACCTAATAATAAACATGTAAATTGACCATACCTTTGCTACACTCACAGCCAATCAGAATGAGTATTCAAATTAATCCAGCAGAGATGGAGATTAATTTGCCCGTGAACCTCCTGGGCACCGAGGTTACTCCCAGCTGGCCATTAGGCTTGGGAATGTGCTGAGCCTGCGATCGGAGGGGCGGAGGAGTCTACCTTCCTAAGCCTAAAGGCTGGGGCAGAGGCTTTAGGCTTGGGGAGTGGCCAAGCCTATGATTGAAGGTGTGAGTGGGGAAACCTCTTCCCAAGCATAAAGCCTGATGTGGAGACTGTAGGCTTAGGAAGGAGCAGAACCTGGGATCAGAGGGAAGAGGATAAAATCAATGAAAACATTTCCTCAGGTGAGGATAAAAAGAAAAATAAAGGAAGAAATTTCATATCCTATGAAAGACACATCTTGAAAATGCTTAAAGAAAGTTGTCATTTTTTCATGATGAAGGGACTGGAGTCTGTGTTTATGAAAACACCTTAACAGCTGTGATGACTGGCAGTGGCTGCAGCAGTGGGGGGATGGGGCTGATGCCTTCCCCTGATCACCTCCAGAAAAGGGAGGCCAGACTGCAGCTTAGGTCTGCCCCCAATGGGGAGCAGGCCTAAGCCATTAGTAGGACACCCCCTGAGGGCTTCCAGTATGTGAGAGGGACAGGCTGGGCTGAGGGAATCCCTTCCCAGTGCACAAATTCTGTGCACCAAGTCCCTAGTCTCTCTATATAAAAGTCTAAGCAACCAAATGACCAGTTGACTGGCGCTATGATGTGCACTGACCACCAGGGAGCAGATGCTCTATACAGGAGCTGTCCCCTGGTGGTCAGTGTGCTCCCACAGCAGGAGTGCCACTAAGTTGACTGACGGGTGCCAGACAGTGGGCTTATAGTTAGCAACCGCAACTGCAGCAACACAGGCCTCTCCCACCTCTGTGGCAGTACTATCAAACACCTACTGAGCAGTGGTAGAGGCAGGAGGAGGCATAGTAGGGCCAGGAAGAGCAAGAGTGGTGCCTAGCCCAGGCTCAGGCTCCTCCCCAGCTGCCTGCTGCTTTGTCCACTACTACACTTCTCAAGAGATGTCGGACTGCCAGTTTTGGCCCAATCCCCGCAGGGATTCCAGATTATTAGAGGGTGCAGGCTAGACTGAAGGACCCCACCAATGTATGAATCATGCACGAGGCCTCTAGTTCTATATAAAGATTAAAAATACATAGAGAAAAAAAAATGTACTTTAATAGGAATCATGGGGTGATTTAAATGGCTTTAAGGAAACAAGCTAAGTGCAAGGTATTATTAAACAAAAGGATAAAAATGTAACTGGTAGTTCAGAGTGTACACATTAATATATCTTTTTCATTTTATAGAATGGGCATTAGAGTTTGGGGTTGTTTAAATGTCAGGTATTTTCTTTGATGTTCTTTGACATTTTCTATAAACCTAGAATCCATTTTTTTTCCACTTTTAGCAGAACAAGCTCAGATTGTGAAATGTCACTTGCTATTACTTTCTTGAAATACACGACTGGTTATAGAGTGTATTACTGGTGTAATACACAATAGATACTTGCAAAATATCTTGCATCAAGAGCTCATTAATTTTCCTGGTTCCTAGGTTAAAATGGTGGGCTTTATTAAAATTATTTTATTTAATGCTCTATCTTTTACCATGATATAGGTGCATTTTTTTTTACTTTTTTATTAAAATAATTTTAACTTTATTTATTTTCTATCACCATTAATCCCCCATACACTCTTTTCCACCTCCAGCCACCCTCCTGTTTCTCTCTTTCTTCCTCTCTCTCTTTCTCTGGTTCATGGAATAAGCCAGTCAGAGAAAGACAAATACCATATGATTTCACTCATATGTGGAATTCAATGAACAAACTGAACTAATAAGCAAAATAGAGACAGACTCAAATAGAGAGCAGACCAGCAGCTCTCATCAGGGGGTGCTGTGGGGGTAGAGAGACAGAATAAAATTTATTTTTATAGAGTAAAAATCAAAGAAGAAAGAGTCTCTACTGTCAACAGATAAAAACAAATCTGACAAAGAGGATGGGTACTATCACTATGTCAAATGAGGGTGGCTTTGCTCATCTACCCACACTCTAATATCAGAGCCTTTAACTACATTAATACAGCCAATAATCTATTTCAGAATCCATAATGCTTTTACATGATTTACTTCTTCTGATGTTTAAAGCTTTGTGCAATTGACTGTATATTAATCATTATTCCTATTTAAAAATGGGAACACTGAGACTCCAAAGTTATGTGACTTGGTCATAGTTAAGCCCCAGTTAGCGTTTTTGTTGGGCACATCCAGAGGTAGTAATTAGGTTTTGGAAATTCTTGTCTAGCTTTGTTTTCTGTTTTTGTTTTGTTTTATCATTTATCTTAACCAGGTTCCTAACCCATATATTGGGTCCCTGAGGCCTTCATTGGGCTCCTCTGTATATTCATCACACCAGCTTGGTATAGACACTGACATTGATTGGTGGAGGAATTCATAGTGATTTTTGTGTGCAAATTGTTTGACACTATTCTTATCAAAATATGAAGTCTACTTCACCTCTAATTGAATATATGCCAGTATTAGTTAATCAATTCTGTCTAACAGGATGTGGCAGAAGGCATGCTGCCTAATTTCCAGGCTAGATCACGATGCACTTGCTCTCAAAACTGGTTCACCCTGCTGTGAAGAAGCCAAGCAGTCGCATCCAGTGCCTTTGTGTGGGAGTTCTGGCCCCAGCCCCAACATAGGTCCAAGCCAACAGCAAGCATCAAATGCCAGACAGGTGTTGTAAGGGAATATCCCAATGATTTCAGTCTCTTCCCCTTCAGAGATGCTTGAACACAGACAAGCTGTCCATCCCAAACTCAGTTCAGGAGACAGATTCGTGGGCTAAAGGTTGTCATTTATTAAGCTTTGGGTTAGTTTGGCAACATTGCATGTAATAAGCAGGTTCATTGACTTAACAGGCCCTATGTACTGACCCAGTGATTGGTAATAGGAGGAAAGGAGGAAGCTGAGAAGAAAGGGAGCCAACATTCTCAAGAAATCTACTGTAATGTAGGCACTGGAATTGATGAGGTTTAGGGAATAGTATTCCAAGTAATTCTCAAAATAAAATATAAAAAGAGGTATAATTATTCTCTTCATTATGCAGAAGAGAATAAAAGAGATTTGCTTTGGACTGGAGAACTGATAAAAATAGTAGAATTAAGATTACAAACCTAGTATTTAGAACTCAGAGTACACATTTCTTCTTTCTCTCTGTCAAAGGAGATTAGGATGTGCTTGTTGAATGTAAGAATCCTAAGGTTGGGATAAGTTTATAATTATATTAAGCCGTTAATAAATACTATAAAAGAGTATACACACAGTGCTTCAGTAACATGTCTATTAGAATGATTCTATCTATAGTCTAGCATCTCTTCCAGAATGAATAATGATTTCTCATGCTTTTGCATGAGTTAATATTCACTTGGGTCTTAAAAGAGGCTTGAGAGGAGGAGAAGGATTCAGGAGAGCACTTAGATCAGAGAGCAAAATATGGTCATTATAGAGAAGCAAAGGGTCAGGGGATAGGTGGGGAAACATAAGAGTTTAAGATGATGTGCACACAGAGAACAGGGAAGGACTGGTGAGAAGCAAAACTGGATGAGAGAAAGGAGCCAGTGAAAGAGTTGGGAAAGATTTTACTTCCTAAGCCAATGAGTTTGCATCTTATTACAGAATCAACAGGGAAATGGGACTGTTTAAAACCAGGGATTATTTGACTAGCTCATTAGTACAAAATTACAACTTAGATTGCTGTGTGGAAGTATCATTACAACTGTTAAACCAGTTAGGAAGCTAGTGTAATAATTCTTGTGAGAAATTAGAAGAGGAATGATTCTAAAAAAATTAAAATAATAATTTTCAGTTACTTTGGGCATGGTTTGAATGGTTAATTATTGCCCTAGACTGGATAAAAGGTGAGTTCTTGATTCTAAGTAAAGAGTAGAAGATGTGTATGTGCAATAGGGAAATTGAATTCATGAATAAAAATGTTGAATGACAGAAAATCTAAAAAATACTCAATATAAAAGAAAAATGTAAGTCTGTAGCTCAACAAAAATGTCAGATCTGAAAGGTGGATATTTTGGGGTCAGGAGAAGGTAGAGACAGGGAAGGATAAAAATAAAATTATGTAGTGAATACAATGGAGAAAGGGCAGAGAATAGAATGTGGGGCATGGGAGATGAGATTACTACTGAGGAGCGTGATAGTAGTAATCAGCCAGTAAAAAAAGGATGAGAAACAGAGGGAATAAAAAGAAAGGAGAATATGGTTTGCTAGAATCAAAGACAAAGAAGGAGCTAAAAGAAGCATAGGATAGAGAGAATTTAGATATCATGCGTGCAAAAAAAGGTGGCCATTGCTTTAGCATGGAAGATATGAATAGGAAAGTTAACTTGTAAAAATAGAGTGGGAGTTAAAAGAAGCCGAACAATAGTGAACTTGATTCTGAAAAAGGTAAAGAAAAAGTTGCAAGAGCAGAAAGTTGCTTTTGTTAAGTTTATGGGACTTATCATCTCCAAAACATAACTTGTCTCCTCTCTCTCACATTCTTAATGCTGTTGCTTGAGCTTGAAAGAGATAAGTAGGACACATGAGCAGATAGTATCCAAAAATCAGATGACATGAGTTTAAGAGAGAATGGGTAGTGAAAAAATCCTGATAATATGTACAGACTACTCTTAAATAGTTTTCTCAAAAGAGAAAAAATTAGGGCAGTAGCTCAAAGGAGATATGAGCTCAATAATTTTTTAAAATGGAAATTTATTTATACTGCATGATTGATATTACATGTCATTTTAATAGCATACTTTATAAGTATATAAAATGTAACACATATATCTATATCTATAAGAGACTAAGTGACTGTCCGTCTGACAGTCTGACAGCTCTCATGAATGGGATTAGTACTGTAATAAAAAGATCCCTGAGAGCTTTCTGTCTCCTTCTGCCATGTGGGGACATGGCAAGGATTCTAAGAATTAGGAATTTAGACCTCAATAGACACAAACGCTACTAATGTTTTAATCATGAATTTCTCAACAACTGGGAGAAATAAGAATCTGGTATTTAAGCCAATGAGTCTATTTTTGTTATAGTAGCCTGACTGAATTTATATATACACTGAGTGGCCAGATTATTATGATCTCTGAATGCATAATAATCTGGCCACTCAGTGTATATCCCATATAATAAAAAGCTAATATGCAAATTGTCCCCTCAGCCAGGTGTTTGACCAGTAGCAGGCCAGCCAACTGCCTATGTCTCCTCCACCTGGCCAGGCTTGCCAGACCCCACCCATGCATGAATTCATGTGCACACACACACGTACACACACACACACACACACACGCACACACACTGAATAGCCAGATTATGCATTCAGAAATCATAATAATTTGTCCACTCAGTGTGTGTGTATATATATATATATATATATATATATATATATATATATATGTATGAATATACAGCTGATCTTGAACAATATAAACATGAACTAGAACTGTGCAGGACAACTTATATGCAGATTTTTTCAATAACTATATATAGTATTATAAATGTATTTTCTTTGTGGTTTTCTTAACATTCTCTTTGCTCTAGCTTACTTTGTGGTAAGAATTTAATATACAATACATATAACATACTAAATATGTTTGATCAACTGTTTAAACTTTTGGTCCAAAATAGGCTATTATTATTTAAGTTTTGGGGGTATAAAGAGTTATATGTAGAGTTTTGAATGTATGAGGGGTGGGTGCCTCTAATCCCTATATTTTTCAAGAGCCAACTGTATAGACACACATTAACTATGCATGCTATAAATGTTTTAAGATGATGTGGATTCTCTAGTGATTGGCTATACATTTCAGAATAGTTTAGACTAATTTTTAAAATTTCAATAGAAGATGTACTGATCCTTATGGAATGAGAGATGGAAATGATACATTAGAGTGGGAAAGTTGATGTGAGGGACAGGGTAGAGCTGCTAGAGTGGTAATCATCTTGAATAGCTGAATGGGCATGGGATCCCCTGCATAAATGGAAGGGTAGGCTTTACCTAGAAGTGAAGACAGTTTGTCAGGTCCTCAGGAGGAAAAGAACCAGTGTACTTGGAACAGGGGGACTGGCAGATGTGATGGCAGAAATACATGGAAGTTCTCCTTGGATTGCTCTTTTTTCCTCAGTAAAATTGAAATCACTGTAGCAGCTGGAGTGAGAAGGCAAAATCTCATGTTAAAGATTCAAAGAGAGAGAAGGAAGAAAAAGTGAGCCAGAGCAGTGAGAGTGTGGATAAATAGTAGAATGTAGATGAATTGCTGGGTTTTACTCCTCAGCAGAGGGCAAATTTCTATTAGAACATGAAATTGAATAGAAACAGGATGATGTGGATTCTCTAGTGATTGGCTATACATTTCAGAATAGTTTAGACTAATTTTTAAAATTTCAATAGAAGATGTACAGATCCTTATGGAATGAGAGTCCTGGTAATAAAGAATAATCTAGAAATGTGAGATTTATTGTGATGTATTATAAACTGTATATGTGTGTCCCTCAAATCCATATGTTGAAGCTCCAGCCTCCAATCTATTATAATAAAAGAATAATATGCTAATTAGACCAGACAGGAAAAGAACTTCTGGATGTCATTTTAGAAGAAGCCGCAGTGATGGAGGCTGAGACAGAGGTGATTAAGGGTGATCAGGTAGGCAGGAGAGCAGGTAGGGGTAATGAGGCAGGCAGGCCAGCAGTTAATAGCCATTGGTCCCAGATTTTGAGAGGGGTGTCTGACTGCAGTTTTATCAGGCTTAAACTGGCAGTTGGACATCTCTCAAGGGGTCCTCAACTTCGACAGGGTACAGGCTGGGCAGAGGGTCCCCCTCCCCCTGTGCACGAATTTTGTGCACCAGGCTCCAGTGTGAATATACTTGGAGATAGGGCCTTCTGGAGGGAATTAACTAAATGAAGTCAGAAGGATGGAGCCCTGATCCATTAGCATCAGTGTCCTTATAAGAAATGACACCAGTAATCTATCTGGCTATTATCGATCTATCTATCTATCTATCTATCTATCTATCTATCATCTATCTATCATCTATCTATCTATCTATCTATCTATCTATCTATCTATCTGTCATCTACCTACTTACCTATCATCTATCTATCATCCATCTATCACCTATCTATTTCTGCTAATTAAGGGCACAGTATAAAGGCAGCCATCTGCAAACTGGGAAGAGAGTTGTTATCAAGAACAGACTTGATTGACACCTTTATCTTGAACTTCTCAGCCTCTAGAATGATGCAAAATATATTTCTATTACTTAAGCCACCCCATCTATAATATTTTGTTATGGTAGCCCAAGCTACCATCCCTGAAGTAAACAGGGATGAAGACTAGAAAGAGTTTCAGATGAATAATCTGCATGTAAACTGTTTTGTGTGGTTATGAGTATCTGGATCACAGAATCAGGGAGTTTTTTTTTTGTTTTGTTTTTGTTTTTGTTTTAGAGCAACTGGAGTTCTTGTTTGGTAGCTTCACTCTACTTAAACTGATGTGAAGGCAGAGGAGAAGGCAGGGGAGAAAAGCAATTCTTGGTGCTTTACTCAGTTCTTTTTTGCACTCACTGTTCCTGTACTAACCCTGCAGATTACTATTGCAACTATGTATGACTCTTTTCTTGCAGGATTTCTCTGACCACAGGGAAGCTCTTGGCCCTGTGGGAATATGTCAGAAGTACTGTTATGATAATGGTCCTGGAAGTGTCTTTTAACCACTAGCTGACAGGAGTTGATAAATAAATCCCCAAATATTTACCCCTGAGCAAGGAACTCTAAAGGCTTTTCTATGCAGACTCTCCAAAACTCCCTGTGGGAATGAGTTGCACAAAATGGTAATCTCCTGGTTGAAGCATCCTATTTTGGCTCCCTCTCTCTCCCTGTATTATTTATCTACTTCCCTACTGATGTTTCCTGAGATCATCTCTGAGGTAAACTATGTGCAAACAGGCTTTACTTCTGGAGAAACACAGTCTAAGATACCATTTTATATTAAATTATTAAGTCATGGAAACTGCTAATCAAATATTAGGGAGAAGTTATGTGCATTTACCTTTTGATTTAGTCTCACTAAGTTTCACATATTTAAAATTATAGGTACACATGAAAAAAAAGCAGGTATAAATCCAGAAAATTTAAAACAAAAATTAAAAAAAAAAACTGTATTTAGTATAATTGTCTCAGAAATAATGAATACCTATTTAGTTAAAATAGAAATTTATTATTCACCTAACTAAAAATTGAGATCTAAGTATGGGGAAGGAAGAGGAAAGTGTGGAGTTTCTCATATAAAACAGCTAAATTTCCATGAGCACAGTGATAGTCAATTAATGCTGGCCAAATTAATAAACCAAGAAATTTGTTATTGTTATTTAAGGTCATGGAGATGCACCAAGAAAAAAACAAATGAAAGAATTGACAGAGATTGATTCAGGGAAGCAAGGCTGAGAGGTAAAAGATAAATGAGCAAAGAAGTGCAATAATTTTTTTACCAACCTATTAATATTGTGATTTCTGAAACTATGTATGAACATTTATAAAAAGTTAAAATGCATATTAAAAATCCCACTTCCATATTTGTACCTTTTTAAAAAAAATTATTGTTTATTGGGGTGACATTGATTAATAACATTATATAAGTTGTATGTTATTTATACCTTTTTCATACCACTTCCATATGTATTTGTATCATGCTATTACAGAGAAATCATAGTTCTTTCATGAAAAGTTAGGCTGGAAAAGGAAATAGGGGAGAAGGAGAACGATAAAGGAGTAAAGAGGGAAAGAAAGAGGAAGAAGTAAAACAAGGATGTATTGGTCTCCTTGAAGCCTTTTCATGCCTATTCATTTTCAATTCTTGTCTTTCATCAAATTTATCATTCAGTCCTGTAGTTGTTAAATGTCTTTATATTTTAGTACACAAATACAGTAGATTATATGTTCTTTCAGTCAAAGGTAATGTTTTTGTTTGTTAGTAAAGAGATTATCAATAAATCCTTAGATCATTGATCTCACTGACAATTATTCTGTCTTGTCTTCTCTTTCTTCTCTTTAGGACTAAGGAAATAAAATTCATCCATTTTCCTGCATTGTGTTAGAACACATATCACTTCATTTTTTAGGTTATCTTAATAAAATTATTGCAATCTGCACTTTCTTTCTTGTAAGCAAGCAATTAAGCCCAACATTTCTTTTTTTTTTTTTTGAGCCACTTAATATCTCCTTCCTGTAAGACTTTTTCTCACTTATTGTCAAATGATGATATATATGGGAAAACTTCTCATAATAATGAAGAGATTACTGAAGTGCTAATGTTCTCTTGAACTGATTATTGTACTTACCTCAAAAAACACATGACTACCTTAATACCTAAGAAATACTTCAAATCTTATCTATAAAGCAAAATGATCAGTAGTTTCAGCAAACCTGCAACCACACTCTTTATATTACCAATGCAAGGACAGGAAAGATGGGAGCAATTTTTCTCTCTCCTTCTTCCTCTCTGTGTCCCTCCTTCCTTTTCTCTTTCCATGTTTCTGCATTCAGAAACAGGTATTTGTACAGGAGATTAAAAACTTGTTTTTTGAATTTTTCTTTTTTCAGTTTTACTCTCACATATACTAAATATTTCTTTCCTTTTTTTCCTTTTTTTTACCATCTTAACCATTGTTAAGTAGACAATTCATTGTAAATAAGTTCATTCACAATGCTGTGCAACTATTACCACTATGAATTTCCAGAGCTTTTCAGTATCACAAACAGAAACTCTACATTTATTGAACAATAGCTTGATTTTTTTTTACTTCAAACTATCAAATATCCTAATACAAATATGCATTGAAAGTTGTTCACATTAAAAAATCAGAAAAATAATTTAATCAATGTTTTTCCTTTATTTGGCAAGTTTATAATTGAAACAGATGGATTCTGATAATATAGCCAAGCTTTACCTTGATCTTACTTTTCTTATATGAATGATCTATTACTGGATTTTTTTAATGGAGTAAAATTGGTTCTATAATTTAGCTATCAATTTGCATTCTGGGTAAGCAATTTCCTTTGAGGCGGTGACACAGAAGTTCTAAGTAAGCAATCTTACTCATCATAGTGGTTCTGCCTGTCTAGTAAAACCAATTTTTTTGCACAGTAGCCTTTACAAGATAGATTATAGTAAGTGAACATTCTCATTCAAGGGGGCACAGATGTAGAAGTGCAAGTATGTTTAGATTATTTTCTAATTGAAAGATAAGACTTTCTCTACTCAAGATGTGATTTAAAAAGACATTTCCTGTTCAACAGTGCTGAATGACATGTATGATGATGCTTGAATCGTATCCCCTATTGCACAAGCCTGCATTTTAAAAATATATGTGGAGAGCCTTTTTCCCAAGCAGAATAATATGGCGGAGGGTGGGGAGGGGGGCAGATATGGTAGGGATCTTCCTTTTTCACATCCAGCAGGGAAAGAGAGATTAACATGTTCTGAGTGGAGGCAGTTGGGGATTAAGAAATAAAAGAAAGAAAGAGACAAGACACAGAATGGAAGGAGAAAGCTGGGGCCCGATGGAACCACTGTCCTCTCTGATGGAAAGACGGGGACCCAGAGTCAAAGCAGTGTGTTTATTTGTATTCCAAAATCCAAGGGGGTTTCACCAAAAAACATAGGATCAAAGGAGCTTGGATGGGCCCCAGTCCTATTCATTCTCTCATTCCCAGTGTTAGACTGGATTTACATATCAAAGCCTGTCCCCCTTCCCCCAGTCCCACACCTGGGCAAAGGTAAGAATCAATGCTAACTTTTTGGTAAATGTGTATCCCAGACATGGCTCTGCCTGTAGCCTTGGGTTGAGCGACAATAATTAAAGAATGCCCATGTGCCTTCCCAGAGGCTGTCTGCAGAATAACTTAACTGAGTATCTATCTACCTGAGGCCCACTTACATATGAAAAGGAATTTCTGAACCAAAACTTATTCTTTTGATGAAAAGAGCTTCTTTTTTCTGAGTTCTATTTGGATTTCATATCTATATTATAAAACTACTGTAGCTACTCAGAACTCCCTTAGCTGAGAATGCCTTTATGTTAGTACACTAAGGGCTAGACTATTTCAAGTGAGCTAATGACAAGTGAGACCACTTTACCCTGAAAACGTTTAACTTTCATGAAGATGTTTAATGCCCTATAACTTTCTTTCTTTCTTTCTTTCTTTCTTTCTTTCTTCCTTTCTTTCTTTCTTTCTTTCTTTCTTTCTTCCTTCCTTCCTTCCTTCCTTCCTTCCTTCCTTCCTTCCTTCCTTCCTTCCTTCCTTTCTTTCTTTCTTTCTTTCTTTCTTTCTTTCTTTCTTTCTTTCTTTCTTTCTTTCTTTCTTTCTTTCCTTCTTTCTTTCTTTCTTTTTTCTTTCTCACTCAAGGATGTTTTTTCCATTGATTTTTAGAGAGAATGGAAGGGAGCGGGAGAGAAATGGAGAGAGAGACAGAGAGGAAGAGAGAGGAAGAGAAAGAGAGAAAAACATCAATATGAGAAAGACACATTGATTGGTTGCCTCCCACATCTGCCCTGACCCAGGGTTAGGGAAGGAGTCAGCAACTCAGGTATGTGTCCTTGACAAGGAATTGAACCCACAACCTTTTGGTGTGCAGGCCAATGATCTAACCAGTGAGCACACTATTCAGAGCCATTTTATTATTGTTTTAGTACAAATAAAAATCACCACTTCTTGATATTAAAAAAATCACAAATTATACTCAATGTAGATGATAAAGGATGAGTAGAGGGAAATATTTCATATGAGCCTGAATATTATATTTAAATATCATTGATTAATATATCATACTAATAAGAGTAATAAATTTTTCCTCTAAAATCAGTAACATGACAAAATACCCATTACTCAACATAATGCCACTTTCATTCAACATAGTTCTGGAAGTCCTAACCAGATCACTCAGGCAAGAGAAAGAAATAAAAGGCTTTCAAATTGGGAATGAAGAAGTAAAATTGTCACTCTTTGCAGATGACACGGTTCTGTATATAGAAAATTCTAAAGATTACAAAAAAATTATTAGAAAAAATAAACAAATACAGTAAAGTTGCAGTATACAAAAATCAATGTACAAAAATCCACTGCTTTTCTATATTTAACACTAAAACTTCAGAAAAAGAAATTAAAAAACACACAAAAACCCAACCAAAAACAAAAACAAAGGATGTTAAAGACCTATATACAGAAAACTACAAAGCATTTTAAAAATATATTTAAATAAAGACACAATGAATTAGAAGATATTTCTTGTTCATGGATTTTAAGAATCAACATAATTAAAATGACCATATTATCCAAAGTAATGTACAAATTAAATGCAATCCCCATCAAAATCCTAATATCATTTTAAAAATAAATAGAACAAAAATTATCATATTTGTGTAGAACCACAAAAAAGACAAATAACCAAGGCAATCTTGAGAAAAAAATTACCTGACTTCAAATTATATTACAGGGATATGATAATTAAAAAAGCGTGATGTTGGAAA
>PVJN01034185.1:9471-23039 GCA_004026805.1 Lasiurus borealis | reverse complement strand
CCCAGCCCCGCCCCCAGGGCTCTGCTGGGAAAGCCTTTGGAAGGGAAAGGGCCTCTGAGAGCTGTTGAGTCCCTGGCCCAGGAGCAGGGAGCACTGGTTCCTGGGAAACAGGCCTGAAGGAAACGCATGGTTTTGAGCTCTGTATCCAGTCGTTTGTTTTCCTCCATTTCTTTTGTTTGTGATCCCTTCCCTTGTCTCGGCATTTTCACTATGCTGGGGAAACTTCTGTGTTTCAGCCTTATGATACCAGACTTGCAAAACTACAGAAGCCTCTCTGTTGAGCTTGGGATGGGTGGAGTCTCAGGGCTTAAGGGACCACCTTGCCTTCCAGTCGGCCCCGCCCTCCATGGCCCCTGAGTTTCACGTGACTGGGTAATCACTGGAGAGGTCCTTGTGTGCATGCGTGCTCTCTTTCTCTCTCACAGTGCCTCTAGACTACTCCCCCTCTGGCTCCCCTGTGCTCTGGGGCCAGATGAGTCTGGGTCTCCAGGGTTTCGCCCGAAACTGGGGTTTAGTGGAGCTAGAAGTGGCACAGTTGGGAGGGTCTGTCTCCCGTTCTCTCTCGAAAGCCAGCGGCACAATCAGCAGTCTGTCCTCTGTGCACAATGTCGTACTCGTCACCAGACCTCCTATCTTTTGTGACTCCCCTGAATTTCCGTGCACTTCTCCCTTTTCACAGTCCAAACTCTCCCCGTATGAGTTTTGGCTGGATCTGGGCTTTAGTGTCGTGGATAAGGGGTTCAATGCCGTTGGGAGTCTCCGTCTCCCTCCCGCCAGAGAAAGCCAGCCAGGTACTCCGGCACCCGCTCTCTCAGCATGCGTCTCCGTACCGAGCTTTTTGCAGCTCCTCTGGGTTTCTGTGAGCCCCTCTCTTTCCTTCTAGCTGTAAAATTTCCACTCAGCCAGCTTTCCTGTGGTTCTGGATGATGTCCGTTGTATCTTTTAGCTGTAGATTTGAAATTGTTGTGCGAGGCAGCAGTGTAGGTGTTCACCTATGCCGCCATCTTGGATTTTTGTCCCACATCCTGGTCTTAAGGAATAGCCATTGAAGCTTAGAAAGAAGATAAATCAAAGATCTCAGCACAGAAGAGTGAGCACACCTGTGATTCTGGGGAACGGAGGCTGTGGGGGAGCTGATTCGGACCTGGGGGCTGAGTGATGAGTGGAGGCTTCTCCAGGCAGTGAGGGGGGGCAGGCGTCCCAGGCGGGAGGATCCTGAGCTCGGGTTTGTGAACATGGAGACATGGAGTGGCTTCCTTAACAGATTCGTGCCGGTGGGGTCAGGGGGTAGAATGGACAGAAGGGTGAGGCCAGATTCAGTTATGTCTAAAGGTTTTGAGAGATAAAGGCAAAATCTTTCTTTCATTAAGAGTTAGTGATTATGGTTTCAACATTTGCTGTGTTTTGATGTTTGATAACGTTTTAATGTTTGTCACTTTGAAGTGACAGTAGATGACCTTTCTGTATGGTACAAATTGCGGTAGATATAATGGCTGATGTTCTCAACAGGGTGAGCGAGTTACCCTCTGCATATGTTAGAAAAATGCATCCATTGACTAAAAGTTTATTAATTCTATGTATATTCACAGAGTTTGTGCTTTGTTATGTGTATATATAAAAGCCTAATATGCAAAGTGTCCCCTCTGGAATTTAATCGCTTGCTATGAAACTCGCTGACCACCAGGGGATGGCACAGAAATGAAGGGAAGTTGTTCAGTAGCTGTTTTTTAGATACATGATGCTATTTTGCTATTTTACGAAAATAAGTTTTCTACTTTTGGCTTTAATGTTTGTGTATTCTCAAATCATACATTTTTTGGTCTTGACACTACGGTCTTAGTTACATGGAAATAAGTGATGTATTTGTTGGGACACACATGGATGTCTTTAGAAATGTTGTTGGAAGTTTGGCCTGAGGGGAAAACTTGTGTTGATTTGTTGAGAGAGAGCAAGGTGGAGGTGGGAGGAGAGGGAGGGAGAGAGAAAAACATTGATGTGAGAGAGAAACGTGGGTCCATTGCCTTTTCTACGCACCCTGACCGGGGAGGGAGCCTGCAAGCTGGGTATGTGTCCTGACTGGGAATCGAAAGCAGTGACCTTTAGGTGCAAGGGGCAGTGCTCACCCACTGAGCCACCCGGCCAGGGTGCCTGAGGATCGGTTACGTATCTGGTTTTCCTGTTGGGTCAGAGGAAGACACACTTCTCAACGAAGAGGGAAGCCTTCACACCGCTCTCTCCCAGGTAATGGCTGGCCCTGACTTCCCTCTTCATTTTTCCAGCCTGACTTGTCATTCCAAAGCGAACGGGTCCGAAGTGCTCTGCTTTCCATTTTAGAGGAGATGGGGCGCGTTAAGGGCGGTATGGCTGCAGACTGCTTTCCATTTTAAAGTTTCCACCACGCTGCGGTCAGGGAGAGGATGGAAAACCATGATGACATTCCTTAGGTGTTCTCGTCTGCTGGAGCGGGTTCATCAACAGCAACGCTTCAGTCATTTCATGGCGAAAAGCCACGTGAAAAAATCATTGGCGAATAATGTCGTCGAATAAATGCAGTCTGATAAAGGGGTATTATGGAAGGCTGTCTTTTTACTTTTTACATTGAAGTCATAGTTTCGGAATCAAGTGAATAGTTTTTAGGGAATTGACGGGTAGCATTTTGGGAAAAAAAATTTTTTTAATTGATTTCAGACAGGAAGGGAGAGAGAAGGAGAGAGAAAAGTCAGGGCTGAGAGAGAATCACTGGTCGGCTGCCTCCTGCACATCCCCCAGGCCTGTGTCCTGACAGGGAATCGAACCGTGACTTCCTGGTTCCTAGGTCATGGTCCACCACTGGCCACACCAGCAGGGCTCATTGGTGGCTTTGATCGAAATTTTGGCAACGACTAAGGTCTCCTGGCCTCCCAATGAGAAGTGGAGTCTGTCCTCTTTAGGACGTCTGAGCGATCTTCAGGAGAGACTGCAGGTGATTTTCTCGTTTTGCTGATCCCTGGGACGATGCTAACTGGGCAGCGAGGCTTCTCCTTCTGCTTCTCGAGGGCGGGGTTTTCATGCCAGAGCTGCCCGAGCTTGGAGGCCTGGACTGTCTGTCTGGCCCTACAGAGGGCAGATGCCATTGTCCCATCCGGTCAGGGGCACAGTACCCTCAGCTGCTCAAATAAAACCAGTGAGAGCAGCCCGTTCAACAAGAGCTGTTCCATGCCAATGAATCCAAGTTACAGTGGTACCTCGAGAGACGAGTGCCCTAACATACGAGATGTTTGAGATACGAGCCGTCGAGCATGCGATTTTTGCTTTGAAATACAAGCAACAGTTGAGATGGGAGTCATCTCGAGTAACCTTGAGGCGTGGGAAACTGTGAGACGCTCGAGTCCGGTAAACTGGTGGGTCGTGTGCAGCCGGCCGATCCGCGCGATGACTCCTATCTCAACTGTTGCTCGTATTTCAAAGCAAAAATCGCTTGCTCGACGGCTCGTATCTCAAACATCTCGTATGTTAGGGCACTCGTGTCTGGAGGTACCACTGTACTGGGCAGCTCGTATTTGAATAACATCAGCGCAAGTGGGCTTCAATGTCTAAGCCATTCAGAGGTCAGGGCTGGTGGGCACGGCTGGCCAGCCCGCATTCTCCGTGTAGAAGTTTCTGGTAGCTTCCACAGCTGCATTTTCGGGCGGAGCTCAGCAGCAGCAAGAGCTTGAGTTTCGACTCAGGAGACATGCGAAGATGAGACTTCATCCTTGAAATATGCACTCAAATGCACTTCTTAGGTTCTGGCAGTAAAAGCGTGGTGATGGTCTGGGAAGCGTCTGAATCAGTCGCCTTTTTATAGCCTCTGAGACGGGGGTGTCTTAGAGAGGGAATCCACCCCTTCTTTGTGAAGTAAGTGGCTGCCCCACATAGAACGTTAAAAGTAGTAATGCCATGTTTTTTTAAAGGCGGAGCACAGAAAGGAAAAAGGAGACGGGAAATTTATAACATGTTATTAATCATGGGTTTTCTTTGGGTGACTCTGAACTTATTTCTTCAGCCATCCATTTATGAAAAGGCTGAAATGTGGGCCTTTGGAAATGTGGAAATTGTGGTGCGCTCCGATTTTAGCTGACATATGCTCGTTCCGTATTTCCCGTTAGTCACTCTCCGACACTCTAGAGAGAACTAAGCTGCTTTGTCTGCATGGATTTGAACGGAAATTAGGAACTTCAAATGGTGCAACAGGCTATTAGCACAAAAAGTAGTTTCTCAGGGAACACACATGTTAAGTTTTTAAAAATGTACATATATTTTATTGATTTCAGAGAGGAAGGAAAAGGGAGAGAGAAACATCAATGATGAGAGAGAATCATGGATCAGCTGCCTCCTGCACACCCCCTACTGGGGACGGAACCCACAGCCCTGAGCATGAGCTCTTGACCCAAATTGAACCTGGGTCCCTGTGGTCCACAGGCTGACGCGCTCACCACTGAGCCACACCAGCTAGGGTATGCTGTATTAAAAAAAAAAAAGAGAGAGAGAAAACACTTGATTCTCCCGGTCTTGGTCTTCTTTCCCAAAAGATATTTCTGTCCTTCAAACATTTTGAACTCCAAACGCATGTGCCGAACGTGCTTTGCCTGCTCACGTTCACTGCCGTTTGATCAATCCAGCTAACACGTGTTGCCCGCAGAGGGAGCGCCCGGGGAAGGGGAGCACACATTGATCGGCCGCAGGACTGGTAACGGCGGGGTCTCCTTCCCGTGCGAATCAGGGCCTCAGGGCGGCAGCACCTCCACCTGCCGGGATGTCTGTTAGTGAAAAACCCGGAAGAGCAGAAGCTGGCTAAAGGGCGGAGACGAGGGAGCCCTGTGCCCTGTTCCCGGGCCTGTAAGTCGGGGATAGCCGTTACGGAAGACGGCAGGGAGGGTCCTGAAAGCATTAAAAGTAGAACCACTGCATGATGCACCTCTTACATCGTTCACCGTCTTCCTCTCGTTCCCTCCCTCTTCCTCCCCCCTCCCTGTCAACGGCATTTTTTTAAAATATATATATTTTATTGATTTTTTTACAGAAAGGAAGGGAGAGGGATAGAGTTAGAAACATCGATGAGAGAGAAACATCCATCAGCCGCCTCCTGCATGTCCCCCACTGGGGATGTGCCCGCCACCCAGGTCCGTGCCCTTGACCGGAATCTAACCTGGGACCTTTCAGTCCATAGGCCGACGCTCTCTCCACTGAGCCACACCGGTTTCAGCTCAACTGCATTTGTGTGTGTGTCTGAGTGTGTTTTGCATATGGAACTGGGTTTGGTTTCCATGATTCCTCCCTCTCTGTCCCTGCCATCTTTCTTCCCACGCTCCATCGTGGCCATCCACAAGGAGTGCCGCTTAGAGACCCAAGAGTTCACAGCGATGCGGAACCCGGGCACAGACAGAAAGTTCCGGCAGGAGCCTCGGGGACAGAGGCACCCACTGAAAGGGAGGAGGACGCTTTGTGTGAAAGGAGAGACGGGAGAGGCGCCGTCTCTCCTTGGGGGTGCCTCGCCCTCATGCTCCTGCTGACATTCTCTCTCTCGACGCCTCCCTCCCCTCCCGTGGATGACTGCCCGCCGGGGAGCAGAGGATGCTGACTCTCTTAGTCCCTCTGACCCAGAAGCCAGCGCGGGGCCCGGGAGACGGCCACTCCCTGTGGAACAGCACTAAACTGGAAAGAGCATCTGTCGTCCCCACGCTGGGAACTAGGCAGTGCTGCAGTGGCTGGGACTGAAAGGCCATTGTGAAGACCAAGAGAGTCATACTTTCCCCGCGGGGACCTGAAGGTCGGCTTCGCTTCGGCGGAAGAAAGGGCAACCTCTGGAGAGAGAGTGAGGTCACACAGGCATTCGGTTTGCCATGAAACGGTCCAGAAAAATCCGGGTCGTTCTGAAGTCGGTGCCAAGCGCAGCCTCAGAAAATCCTTTGAAAAAATAGGTCCGCTCTCCCAGAACGCGAAGTCACTGCGCCGGGGGCTGACTGCCTGGCTTGCAAAAGGCACCTCGTCTAGAGTCTAGAGCCACGCCGACTTCAGTGGGAGAGGTGTGAGTCCACGAGAGCGGCCAAGAAACAAAGCTGGTTTGTATAAACATCATAAAAGTCCACAGGCGGCGGATGAAGTAATGGATTCGGTCAACACTCCTGTCCTTTGAGCTGTGACTTTTAATATGCCTCCTTAGGTGAGAACGCTTTGGCACGAAAGGATACATTCCACTTTATAATGGCTATTTTTTTGGAAAAAAATCTGTGTTTACGGTTTTTACTGATTATATGGGCAACACATGCTCTTATACAAACCTTAATGAAGAAGGGCCTAAAATTACAAGCAAAGTAGCTGCCAGTTAATGCACTTGCAGCAATATCATAGTTTCTTATTTATAATTATAGAACTTTTTCATAGTCATATAAATAAATAGTAAAAGGTAGAGTTTTATCCATTTTCAACATCATATATATATATGATTCACATTTGGAATGATATTAAATAGTTTTAAAGAACTGGACATACATGAGCTTGAAATACGTCCATGAAATAGTTTTATATTATTATAATAAATATAGGTTTTAGTTAACCCTGAAGTCAGTTTTAAGTATTTCACTGCATTAAAAGTAAGTGCTCTTCCCAGTGGGTGGAATTAACTTTAAGTGGGTCAAATTAGTACCAGACTGACCATCCTAGCATGGCCTAAGTTACAGGAGGTCTCTGTGAACGTGGAGGGATGGCCAGTGTTTTTCTTTTTTAAAAAACCTATTTTATTGATTTTTTTTACAGAGAGGAAGGGAGAGGGATAGAGAGTTAGAAACATTGATGAGAGAGAGACATCAATCAGCTGCCTCCTGCACGCTCCCTATTGGAGATGTGCCTGCAACCAAGGTACATGCCCTTGACTGGAATCAAATCTGGGACCTTTCAGTCCACAGGCTGACGCTCTATCCACTGAGCCACACTGGTTTCGGCAATGAAAAGACTGTGCTTTTGCCATTGAATTGGTGATTCGTTGATAAAGGTTCGTTGAATGTACACGTGTGGGTCCATTTCTGGGCTCTCTGTCCTGTTTCATCGATCGATGTGTTGATTCTTTCACCAATGCCCTGCTCTCTCAGTGACTACGACAGTCAGGTGGTATCACCTGTACTGTGTTCAGTGCTTTCCACTTGGTGCCGAAGAACTCTGCGTTGGGTACCCTGGGCCTTCTGACTCTCCAGGTCAACTCAGAGTCCCTGTGTCCGCGTCTGTGAACCAGGCTGCAGGCATTTGGATGGGGATCGTGTCGAACCTGTAGATCAAACTGAGAAACAAGGACGTCTTCATGATCATTAATATAAATCCTGAGCGTGAAACACACACAGTCCAGTTGTTCCTGCATTTTGCCTCCTTTTCCCCTTAGAGCTCCTCCTCACGTATTTCATAGTTAGATTACGCGCCCTGTCGGAGAGTTTCAGAGTCTGTGCCGCTCTGAGTGTGGTCTGACTCGTGCTGTGTGTGCTCGCCCGTGTTTTCCCTGGTCTTTGAGGACGGTGAGAAGCCTCATGGTTTTTGCTGTTGTTGTTGAATGCTGGACGTGATGTATCCAACACCGGAGCGTGAGGGCAGGAGACCTTGATGGTGGAGTTTTCTGCTGACCTGGCACCTGTTCATGCGTGTCCCTGCTTCCAGTGCGGGGTCTCACGCTCATTTCCCTGCTGTTTTGGCTTTGTCTCGCTGCTGTCTTTGGGTTTCCCTAGGGAGTCCTTCTTACACAGAGTCATCCCCGACACGATGTTCAAGCCCTGAGAGGACGCTGAGGCGGGCAGGAGGGAGGTCTTCTGTAGCCGCATGATGGAGTCTAAGGATTCAGCGGCCCGTGTCCCGGGCTGTGAACTTGACAAGTTGGAAAACTGTCCTCTGCCTGTAAACCTGGTTTTCTCCCCGGGACAGGGGATCTTTGTCACGGGGACTGCCGTGGGCCTATTTCCTCCCGGTTACTTTCCGCTCTTCCTGCCACAGACAGGAGGTGGTTTTGCTCAGCTTTTCATGAGACCCAGTGGGGTTCCCAGAGGTGGGAGTCCCTAAAAATGCAGCCCCCAGGAGTCTGTCTATATTTATTGATGTTTAACAGAGAGGAAGGGAGAGGGATAGAGAGTTAGAAACATCGATGAGAGAGAGACATCGATCAGCCGCCTCTTGCATGCCCTTTACTAGGGATGTGCCCGCAAACCAGGTACATGCCCTTGACCAGAATCGAACCTGGGACCCTTCAGTCCCCAGGCCTACGCTCTATCCACTGAGCCATACCGGTTTCGGCCCCCAGGAGTTTCTTACTCTCAAGCAAGAACACACTCAGCCTCCGGAAGATTGTCACAGTTAGTTATCTTGGAAGTCTCCCTACCGGTTTAGGGTTCTAGTACTTTCTGCGCCAGAAAGACTGACCTCAGCTGTCTTTCTCCGTCTGGACACTCCTGGCTCTCAGGGGTGGCAGCTTGCCCTGCACCCCGAGTTCTCTGACTGGCCACAGAAGTCCCTGACTTTATTTGTTGTATGTTTTCCTTGTTGTAGAGATGGGGTCATAGAACTCCGAGCCCATTTATGATCAAACATCTGTGAGAAACCTACAAGAAGGAAAACGTCTTTCATCTGTTTCAGGGAGTGCCTTCCTTCCAAGATTAAGCACAGCATTAAGATAGGAACTTAATTCTTTGCTTTTCTTCTTAATGGCTTCACGTGGATACTTAACCATGTGAGCTGGACACGATTCAGCGAGATGGAAACCTTCTCAGCAATGTTTGAAGCGCCGATGCATTCAAATAGCATTTAATCTCTGACTGGGGATGAGAGTTTGGAGTCTTCATCGCAAAACAGGGAGTATTTTCCTACTAATCCTTAGCAAGCACAGTTCCTCAGCAAGTCGGAACGAGTATTTCTCAGCGCAGGGCGGCCGGTGCACGGGATCCCTCCCTGTTTACATTTGGCAGCGAGCTGCGCAGATGTGAGGCTGGGGCAGTGCGTGCCAGGAAAGTTATAAATCGAAGCAAAAATGGAATCCTGGCAGCGAGGGCCCAACTGGAACATTTTACACGCAGGCGAGCGGTTAATCTCCAGCTGTGCTCCTGGCTAACAGCTCTTACGGTGTAAGAGGAGGACGGATGGCCGGAGCGTCCCCAGCACCCGGGAGTAGGGGACTGGCTGACAAAGCCATTGGTAAAATTAGGCAAGGGATTATGGGTAAAGGGGACAGGGTCCATACCTTTAAGGCGCAAGGTGAATACTGTTTCCTAGTTTGAGTCATTTACAACAGTCTCCCTTCTTCTCCCACACCCTGGTCGCCTTCGAAACCCACGAGACGATGGATTACCTAAAGATTATAAAGGTGAAATTCTTGCCTTTCAAGGGAACCGTGGCAATTGATGGCTTTGTAAAAAGACCTGGGGCGATAAATGCATCTGTAGTCTTAACATCATTATCTCCTCGTGTGCCTATATTTTATGCAGCCCAGCCGGTGTAAGAAAATGGACAAACGCCTTAAAAATATGGCCTAGCCCAAACCAGTGTGGCTCAGTGGATAAAGCGTCGGCCTGTGGACTGAAAGGTCCCAGGTTTGATTCTGGTCAAGGACATGGACTTTGGTTGAGGGCACGTCCCCAGTGGGGGGCATGCAGGAAGCAGCTGAAGGATGTGTCTCTCTCATCGATGTTTCTAACTCTCTTTCCCTCTCCCTTCCTCTCTGTAAAAAGAAATCAATAAAAATATATATTAAAAAAATATGGTCTAATATACTCTTATCCTGCCATCATGTTCGTGTTATAGGATCACACAGGTTCCCTTTTTCTCACCTAAATGGTATGTGTATAGGTGTGAGAAGAAACTTTATTATTTAGCCTTGTGCTCTTTGAGGAAGTCTTTTCCCTAGTCCTAAGATTATATCGTTACTTCAACTTTTATGAATTGTTAGCAGATTTCTCCATCCCACCACACGTCTGTTCCATGCCAGGCTCTGTTCTGGGTGTAATGAAGAGCTTGGAAGACAGACTCCCAGCCTCAGGGAGCAGGCAATCCGTGGAGGGAGCACAGAACAGAACACGTGGAATGATTAAACGCGGTTCAGTGAACGCACAGTTCAGAACTAAGTATTAAAGTGGGCAGTGCATGGTCTGTGGTGAGATTCCCGTGCCCAGGAGAAGCAGAGACACGGGGCATGGCGGAAACCAGCGTTGGTCCTAAAGGCTGGAGAGCGTCCCTGTGAGAGGAGAGAGGGTGCGGACGCCGAGGGAGAGAGACACGGTGACCCAGGCCCAGCGGCAGGAGGAGTGTGGGAGCAACGGGGGGACCGGCCTTCTGGGGAAACAGCTCAGCGCTTGGGAGCAGGGAGAGTAAGCTGGTGGGAACAAGGTCCTTGTGAGTTTTCGAGTTGGCAGAGGACTGGGTGCCTCGCAGCGCAGCGGACAGCAGAAGGCCACGCAGAGGCGTGAGCGATGCTCTGGGGAGGGAGGAAGGCTGGGCCTCAGGGAGGCTCCTGTAACAGCCCAAGTGCAGGGTGATGGGTCCCCAGAGAGGGTGATGGGACCTGGAAGTGCAGTGCCAGAGGCAGAGACAGAGGAGAAGATGAGGCATGACGGAGAGAGGTGGGGGAGCGGGCAGGGTAATCGCTGGAGGCGGGAGCGGGTGTTTAAGCTCCACTTGGCATTCGTTCCCTTCACCATCTCCCGTCCAAGCAGAGAGCCAGTTCCGGTCACTGTCCCCGGGAGGGGCGGGCAGGTGGGAACACAGAACGTGGCGTTTGTCTCAGGAATCTAACCCGGCGAGGGAGAAGGCTCTGGGAATTGGTAAAACCATCTGACGTGAGAGCAGAGGCGAGGGTCCTGGCTGCGTGTGTGAAGGAGGAGTTCCCGGAGACTAGAAGGAGAAGGACTGGCAGGAAGAGAGGGCCGGGGGGCTCCTGGGGGCCACAGGTCCTGGTGTTCGCTCTGCGTCCTGGCAGCGCCGGGCGAGGGTGCGTTTTGGTAAGACGCTGCCAAGGCATCACCTCCCCGAGGCGTTGGCAGGTGGGGAATGGGGGCTTGGTGGGCAGATTCTGGGCTCCAAGGTCAGTAAGGACCGGAACCGGAAGGGCCCTAATGCAGGGGGCTGGTGGCCTTCTCATGAGGCCTTCATCTGAGCAGTGACCTCAGGGCCACATGAGTTTCTTACTTATGGTGTTCCAGAGAACCGGAATAACCAAGCCATGCTCGGAGAGCTTGGAGTGACATTTATTTTGCGCGGGTCCAGAGGAAAAATGTTTCTCAAATTCTGGGCCCCCACATGCAGAAATTTCCCCTGTTTATATGTGTTTCCCTTCTTTGTCTCCCAAATATGGGATCTTTTCCACCCCTTTTGCAAGTTCTAAAAGGGCCCCTAGGTACTGAGGCCTTGAGACCTCCACCAAAGGCCTGGCCTGGTGCCAGCAATGATAACTTTGTCCGGCGAAGGTTTAATGGCCTCGCTGAAGTGAAAATACAGTGGTACCTTGAGATACGAGTGCCCTAACATACAAGATTTTTGAGATATGAGCCGTCGAAAGAGCGATTTTTGCTTTGAAATATGAGCAACAGTTGAGATAGGAGTCATTGAGTGCAGATCGGCCGGCTGCACACGACCCACCAGTTTACCGAGACTCGAGCGTCTCGTAGTTTCCCATGCCTCAAGGTTACGGAACGAATTAAACTCGTATCTCAAGGTACCACTGTAGTCTCATTTTCCTTATTATTTAAGCAAGCAGGCATTTACAGACGCCAAATAGCAAGGAACAGCTGCTAATTTTAAATAGCAGTTTTTATATAAGATGGATGCTTCAATGGATGTCAGAGAGGAAAGGAGAGGGAGAGAGAGACATAGAAACATCAGTGATGAGAGAGAACCGCTGATTGGCTGCCTCCTGCACGCCCCACACCAGGGAAGGAGCCCGCCACCCAGACATGTGCCCTGACCTGGAAATGAACCGTGACCTCCTGGTTCAAAGGTCAACACTCAACCACGGAGAACACCAGCTGGGCTCTCCCATCAACCTTAACCTTAACCTTGTTTTTTAACCCTCAGCATAACCCTGGAGAATGAGGGTGAGGAGGGAGGGAGGGGAAGGAGGACCATCGATTCCGGTCAAGGGCATGTACCTTGGTGGCGGGCACATCCCCAATGTGGGGCGTGCAGGAGGCAGCTGATCGATGTCTCTCTCTCATCCATGTTTCTGACTTTCTCTCCCTCTCCCTTCCTCTCTGTGAAAAATCAGTAAAATATATATTTAAAAAACACACAGAAAATGCAGCTTCACGTGCCTGCCCGCTGATGGGCGCCGAGGCTGCTCCAATCGGGGCTTACAAACCCGCTGCAGCACAGCCTTGCCAGGGCCAGTGACATGCGTGCGTGTGGGAAAGTGTCCGGCTAACTTTCGGGAGGGCAGTTGTAAGGACACACGGTTTAAAACATATTTTATTGATTTTTTCACAGAGAGGAAGGGAGAGGGATAGAGAGTTAGAAACATCGATGAGAGAGAGACGTCGATCTTGCACTCCTCATACTGGGGATGTGCCAGCAACCAAGGTACGTGCCCCCGACCGGAATTGAACCGGGGACCCTTGAGTGCGCAGGGCTGACGCTCTATCCACTGAGCCAAACTGGTCCCAGCGGGACACACGGTTTAAAAGGCACACGGAGCGGCATCGTCAGCCTGAAGGCTCAGTGGGAAGCAGCCCTTCCTTCAGCGGCAGGTGATCCGGCCGCAGAGAACGTGTCCTGAGCCCCAGACCCACGTCCTGCTCTCCGTCTGTCAGCCAGATGGGCGCCTCCCCAGAGTGGACATTGGGGTTCTGGGGGCCCAGCTCCCGGTGGTGGTGGTGGTGGGGTGCGGGGGGACCTCACAGGCAGCGGGGCGCAGGCGGGACCCCGCGGCCTGGCTGCAGCCGGGGCAGGGCGGGCGGAGATGGAGCGGGTTCGATGCTGGACGTCCCCAGCTCACAGAAAGGCCTTTGTGTAAACCGTGCAGCCGCCGCCAGGGAAAATCTCGCACGGCCCACAGCCCGAGTGCAGAGGCGGAGAATGAGAACCAGCTGCCGGCGGCAGGGCCAGGCACCCCAGAGCCGGAGCCGCAGTATCGGGGCGCCCCGCCCGGCCTCGGTGGGGGATGTTGGCTCAGCTGCCGCCTCCTGGCCCCAGGGCCGCCGCCCACAGCAGGGGGCCTGTGTCAGCTTGTGTCAGCCCGTGGGGGGGGGGGCGGCAGCTCCAGCGGGGAGCACTCTGCCGCCTGGCTGACCCCGACCCTGACCCCTCGGGCCGCCCCCTCCCCGCAGCCTGAGTCACCAGCCTGCGGGAGCCGGTCCGAAGGGCGCTCTCAGGGCGTGGCACCGCGGTGGCCCCGACGGGAGGACGCTGATGGGGGGTGAAGCATCGCCAGCGGCTCGCCGTATGCCGTCCTGCAAGTAGTGGTCCGAGGGGAGGCCCTCGGAGAGCCGGGGCTTTGCTTTGGACGCGTTTACCACGTTAGTTAGTGCCGTGTAAAGGACGTGGCAGAGACTCTGCTCTCAGGACATGCTGACCCTCAGTTCAACCCTGAGTTTATG
>PVJN01034184.1:7500-22939 GCA_004026805.1 Lasiurus borealis | reverse complement strand
TTTCATGTGATCCCTTCCCTCTGTGAGAATAATCAATCAATAGCTAGATTCTTTCATGGTTACAAGGGACCATGGTCGTTTTCATTTGCAGACCTTGGTAAAATATGCCATCGCCATACGATAGGGAGGGGACGTATATGAACGTGAGTCCTGAGACCACAAGTTTTTAATCGAGTGACCTCCAAGTTATCTTGCTGGATATGTATCACCTTTTATAATCCTGTGAAGAATTGTGATGAGAATTAAACAGAAGCAATACATATATCTATCGCATATAAGGTGGTGAGGTTTAGCAAATAAAAATATAGGATATTCAGTTAAGTTAGAACTTAAGATAACATTTTTTTTATCGTAACTCCCACAGTACAATTCAGTGAGCTTAGTCGTATAGGATGTGTTCAATGATAGCTATTAGGACTGTGAACTTAGAATGAGGGAGGGTCAGTTGTGAAAACCAGATGCTTCTCTTTAAAGCAAGTGGGTGTTTAAACCAACCAGCACAACGAGACATCTGGATTCTTCCTAACGAGCCAGCTACCAAATGCTTCAAATCTCTCACAAACTCTTATTCTTTACTTTCCCTCTTTTATCCAGAAGCTTCCCTGCTCAAGTGACATAGCTTCTTCCTCCAATATCCATCCTTCAGCTTTCTTTGTGCAGTACAGCAACTTGAAATTAAAAGGTCCTTCTTATTGATCATATAAGGAATATGTAGGTACATAACCAGCAAACAACTTTCCACACATTCGGAGGTAGGAATAAAATCCAAGTTCTGACAGGAAGTCAGGAAAGACGGCGTTCAAATCCCCATGTGTCACCTACTCACAGGGTGAGCACACCAGTTTCACAATCTCTCTTATCTCAGCGCCCTCAGCTGCAGAACTGTATCAGCTGCCGTGAGGGTCAAGTGAGGTCCTGCATCTGAGAGCTTCATCAATGATGCTGGAGAGTTAGTTGCCTTTCCTTGTTTGGTATTTTTCATTCCTTTTTTACTTTAGACTAAGTAATTAAAAAAAAAAATTTAGCCCCTTTAAAAAGAAATAATTGCTGAAACTGGTTTGGCTCAGTGGATAGAGCATCGGCCTGTGGACTGAGGGGTCCCAGGTTTGATTCCGGTCAGGGGCATGTACATTGGTTGCGGGCACATCCCCAGTGGGGGGCGTGCAAGAGGCAGCTGATCAGCTGATCGGTGTCTCTCTCTCATCGATGTTTCCGACTTTCTATCCCTCTCCCTTCCTCTCTGTGAAAAATCAATAAAATATAAAAAAAGAAATAATTGACTACAACTAAAAGATAGAATAAATAAAACGTAACTCACTAGTTAAAAAGGAATTAGGGGAATTGGCAGCTTGTTTTGCTTACCAATTTCATATAAGTGGACAATCTGAAAATGCTATCTACTGGATGATTCCAACTACGTATATGACATTCTGGAAAAGGCAAAAACTATAGAGACAATGAAAAGGGCAGTGGTGGCCAGGGGTTGGGGAAAGGGAAGAGTGAATGGGAGGAGCACAGAGAATTTTTAGGACCGTAAATGTACTCTGTCTGATACTGTAATGGTAGATAACATCATTACACATATGTCCAAACCCATAGGATGCGCCATACCTAGGAGGAACTGTAATAGAAACTATGGACTCTCGGTGACAATGATGTGTCAATGCAGTTCCATCCATTGTAATTCATGCATCATTCTGTGGGGCATGTTGATTACGGAGGAGCCTGGTCACGTGTGGGGACAGGAGCCATAGCTGAAACCTTTCTGTCTTCCCCTCAATTTTGCTACAAACCTAAACTGCTCTAAAACATTAAGTTCTAATGGAAAAATACTGTAAAGAAATACTTCTTCAATGAAGATGCTATGGGCCTAAGCTATACCCGCCTCCACAAGCATCATGTAATTATTTTCAGTCTCTTCATTCATATTGGTTTCTCGTCTCTGAGCCACGACTCTTCTGTTGGGTGTAAGTGCTGGGGCCATAACTGAGTCTATGGCGTGTATTCTAACTAACACAAGGGACAGATGAAAGCTTTCCCTCTCAGCCACGTGTACATATAGCTTGGAATGTGTAATAATGAATTTGTAGCGATATTTCATGTTGCACTGAAGTCACCCTGGTAAACTGTGGTTCCGTGTGCTTTCTGGAACCAACCATGTTGGTGCTTAAAGATCCTTCTTCATCTCTGGGTGCTTTATACAAAGTTGACCATCATGAATCTGTGTTTAATAATTTTTTTTTACATATTTTGTGGGTAGAATATGATTTCATATATTTAAGCTTTGAATGTGTCTTACAGCTTTGTAGAAAATTATTATCGTAGTTGTATTTGTTATCATCAGTATCTCTTGTTTCCTATTGCTCACTTATTAACAAGTCTTTGTTAATCCAAAAATATTCTTTCCATACTTTTGTATAACCATAGGAGCATTTAGCATTCAGCCTTAAAAAATTGTTCAAAAAATATTTTTAGGAGCTAACCAAAATTAGACCAGTTACTTATAAAAAATATAATTGTCTTCTCTTTTTTTTTTTTTTTGGCTCTTTCAGAGATTATGTAACTAACCCATTATTTGATGAAGCCGGGAATCACGCATTAACTGTCCCGTGAAACTCTTTAATCACAGTTATTATAAAACAGCAGTATCCACAGAGTATCTAACTATAGACCAGGCCCTGTGCTAAGTGCTTTGAAAATGTGAACTCAATCAACTGTCCTTATCACAACTCTAATGATTAGTTTAAATCCCCTCCAATTTTTCACAAGAAAGTAAAACTTAAAGATTTAGCCGAAATCGGTTTGGCTCAGTGGAGAGAGCGTCGGCCTGTGGACTGAAAGGTTTCGGGTTCGATTCCGGTCAAGGGCATGTACCTTGGTTGCGGGCACATCCCCAATAGATGGCATGCAGGAGGCAGCTGATTGATGTCTCTCTCTCATTGATGTTTCTAACTCTCTATCCCTCTTCCTTCCTCTCTGTAAAAAATCAATAAAATATATTAAAAAAGAAAGTAAAACTTAAAGATTTACATAAAATTCCATGATTGCCAAGTAAGTAAGTTGTGTGTCCTTGCAGAGAAGGGCATGGAACAGGTGAGAAAGTCCAAATTCAAATCCAGGCCTGATTCCAAAACGCATACGTAGTCTTTCTGTTCGAATCTACAATCTCTGTTACCCTGATTTCATGGTGCAGGATATGGAAACAAGCAAAAGGATCATTTGGCTTCAGCTTCTTCGCCACAAAACCCTACTCCTACTTCTCAGTCACATAGGAAGGTGCTAAAGGAAACCGTGGCTAGACAGATGCAGGGATCTGACAGTGTGTTTTCATGAGGGCAGTGTGGCCAGGAGAGTGTGGTGTGTGTGTTGAGAGTGGAGCACGTTCAGATTCTCAGATGAGGAAGCCACTCTCTGAACTTGGACAAGACACTTTCCTTTACTGAAACTTTGTTGACCAGGCAATCTCTTTTATTTATAAAGACTTCACAGCCTGGGCACGGGGGAAGCTTCCAGATGGAAGCATCTTGAGATGAGAGGAAATCTCTGGCAAGGTTTTCAATATATGGAAGGCATTCCTCACCTTTCCCTATAATGCTTTGGAATGTGTTGCAGGAGTAAAGCATTCTGAAGCTGAGGCAAAGAATAATATGTTTCTCCTAGATTTTTATAAGGCCTGAGGATGAACAGGATGCCATCAAGTGTACTATCCCCATAACAACCACTATAAATGGCAATAATGTAGGTGTTCTAATGCTACGGAGGTTAATCCTTCAAGAGAGTGAGTGGTTTTTTAAAATGACAGACCCAGAAGTCAAGAAATGCAAACTCACTCCTGCTGCTGGCACCTCAGGTTCATTGTTATACTCAGGGCATATGTGAGCAGTGGTTCTCAATACAATTTCTGCAAAGTACAAGTACCAGCATTCTCACTCTTTATAAGAATAAACGGAATTCTATCTCTCACTTCTAGAAATCATATCAACCTGAAACGTTTGCTCTCTCTCTTTCTCTCTCTCTCTCTCCAAACATTATTTGTAGAAGCATGCATTTTTATTTTCTTTATTTATTCACTTATTTTTTGCACTTATTCTTCTCACAGAACACCTGCTAATGGTTAGACACTGTGTTAGATACTGGGGATACCAAGATAGATATGACTTCTCCGGCTCTTCCTCCTTCCTCACAGAACTTGCAGTCCAGAGGGGATTCAAAAGTGTAGGGAAAACTCTAAGGAATGAAATATTCAATATTAATAATATAGGCAAAATGGAACAAGAACTTAGAAAGGAACTGGTCCCTTTACTTTTCTTTTGAAAACAGTGGAAGCACTGACAATAAGGAATAACCAAAGGGAAGTCTTAACAAGGGCAATTTGGGAAGTTCCCCAAGTACTTCCTGTCTTGAGAGCATAGGGCCTGGAACGACACCATCTTTTGAAAATCCTTAAGAATTTCTGAGGACATTTCAGAAGAAAATAAAGAAGTACCGTATTTTCCAGCATATAAGATGACTTTTTCACCCAGGAAAATCTTCTCAAAAGTCGGAGGTTCTCTTATATGCCGGGTGTCATCTTATAGGGCAAGTATATCCCAAACTATATTTTAACTGGAAAAGTTGGGGATCGTCTTATATACCTGGTCATCTTATATGCCAGAAAATACGGTAGTTAATTTGAACCCTGAATATATTCATGTTTTAGCTCTGGGGAGAAAAAAAATGTCAAAAATCTTAGCATCTTCTTTGTTGGAGGCCTATGGCTGGATGTTCCTTCTTGAATCAGTAAGTTCTTTGGACTATATAGGTAGGGAGAGAAAATATTGACCAATTAAATGTTAAATAACAAAATTCACATAACTGAATATTGTAAATCTTACCCCTTTTCAGTACCCTCTATGAAAGTACACACCCAAATTCCCCAAAGATAGGTAGGCTCGGGACCCTACCTCTGGCATCCACATGCATCTCTCAGTTCTCTCAGACACCCTCTGTCATTTACCCCCTCCCCAGCCTTACTGTCAGACCAGCCCAAGGCCTAGCTTCTATTTGAGGCCTTTCCCCTAGTCTCAGAACCACTGCCTTTCTCTTGCTCACTCTATTTCTCTCTCTAACTGTGTATCACTCATTTGTCAATCATCATTTGAATTACACCGTTACTTATCTTGTTCTGAAATGATTGGCCACCTCAAACATAATTCTATATTCTTTCAAGGTAGGAATGTACCTTCAAGAACTCGGCATACAAGGTCAAAGACTATTTGCCTTTCTTCAGGTGACGCATACTTAGTGAGTAATTTATTCATCTGAATGAAAGAATAATCAAGCCGAAACCTGTTTGGCTCAGTGGATAGAGCGTAGGTCTGTGGACTGAAGGGTCCCAGGTTCGATTTCCCTTAAGGGCATGTACCTTGGTTGCAGGCACATCCCCAATAGGAGATGTGCAAGAGGCAGCTGATCAATATCTCTCTCTCGTTGATGTTTCTAACTCTCTATCCCTCTCCCTTCCTCTCTGTAAAAGAATCAATAAAATATATTTTAAAAAAAAGAATAATCAAGTGTCACGTTCACATACTGGGCAGGGCTATTCTAAGATCATGTTTGAAGAGGCCCATGCTACCTTATATTAAAAATATTAAAAATTACCCACATTTCAATTAAACATTGTACACACATGCCTATTGATATAAGGCTGCCCCTATGTATGTATGTATGTATGTGCCTATAAACTGTATCTGTGTCACTGGGTAACATAATGTTCATTTTGCAGGTATTTAATTGACCACATTGATTTCAATTTTTAAGTTTTCTTTTTTTTTATTAATTTTTATACATAGCTCCCCATTGCCCCCCTCCCTCCCAGGCACACCCAAACCCCCCAGTGTCTATGTTCATTGGTTGTGCTTATATGCATGCAAACAAATCCTTTGATTGATCTCTTATCTACCTCACCTAACTTTAATCTTCCTGCTGTAATTTCACAGTCTGATGCTTTACTGCCTCTGTATCTATCCTTTTGTTCATCAATTTATAATGTTCTTTATTATGTTAGAGATAAGCCTTGTTTGGGGACATGGTTTTCGTGGGATACCAACTACAGTATAGGCTGTAGGCCCTGAACCTCCAATGTCAAAGGGATGAAGGAGAAGTTTACCAGGTGCCGATGGGTGCAGGGTGATTCATGGCCATCTCTCCCGGTTTTGCCCCTGCAGCCCAACCTCAGTGGAGAGAGAGCGCTTTTTGGGGGGAATGCTGGTTGTGTTGACACAGACATTAGGTTACATCCCTCCCTGCTGTTTCCACTTGTCCTGGTTTTTCCTAGCGTCCTCTTGTGCTCTGAGATCTTCCAGGATTTTTCACACCACTTAGGAGATTTGGAGATGGAAACTCTGAGCAAAAAATGTTCACTCGTTTTCATGTTATGCAAGAGTAAAAACAAAAAAGCCTCAAACTTAATTTAGGATGGAGTGGGACTGGGTGGAGCGGCGCCCATGCACGAAAAACTCCAAACTGCTAAATTGCAAAAAAAGCAAAACTTTCCTGGAGTTTGATTTTTGTTGTGGGAAGATTTTTCTGGAGGGAGTTCGGAAAAAGTGACGGGACCTGGGAGAAAATGAGAACCATTGACCCGTATCCTTTCTACCAGGGACTTCACGTGGAAGACCCATTCCAGGGTTGGGTGAACGAGTGAAGGAAGTAACTGGCACTGGAAGTTGCTGCTAGTGGTTTCCTAGGGTGACATCCGATGGGGCTAGAAATCTTATCTCCAAGCTGTTCACTACGAGCATCCATCCTGTTCAAGACCTTGTACCTTATATGACTCTATTTCTACTGTACATTTTGACTTTTTTTGTCAAGATAATATTCCAGACTGGATTAAACCTCCAAGACATATTGATAATCATAGCAGATGAGTATTTGTGAGCTGTGGTTCTCAATCAAATGTTGAGAAAAAAGAACTCTTTAATGTTCAGAATGGCCTCAGGACAGTTTCTAAGCTTCAGGTATAGAGGCAGGTACAGTGATACCTCGAGGTACAAATTTAATTCGTTCCGTAACCTTGAGGCATGGGAAACTGAGACGCTCGAGTTATGGTAAACTGGTGGGTCTTGTGCAGCCGACCGATCCACGAGATGATTCCTATCTCAAATGTTGCTCATATTTCAAAGCAAAAATCGCTGGCTGGACGGCTGGTATCTCAAAAATCTTGTATGTTAGGGCACTCGTATCTCCAGGTACCTCTGTAGTAGAATGACCTGGGAGTTTCCCATAGACCACTCTGTCTTCCTTCGCGTCTGCTGATGGATGGTGCTGAGGAAATGACGTGTGCTTTCAGCCACTCCCCCTTTATGCTTGGTTTTGTTCATTTACCTGTACATTCCGCTTTGCCTGAACTGTCTCCTGCTTCGCTATGGTGTGGCCTCTCTGAGTTAAATGATGAGAAGAAACAAAAGCGGGAAATGTGTCTGTCGGGTGTCTCTTATTCAATCAAGTTGGGGAATCCAGGTAAAGGTCCATGAAAATGTGAATAACAACCCTGACCAGTTTGGCTCAGTGCATTGAGCATCAGCCTGTGGACTGAAAGGTCCCAGTTTCGATTCCGCTCAAGGGCATGTATCTTGGTTGCAGGCACATCCCCGGTAGGATGTGTGCAGGAGGGAGCTGATGGATGTTTCTCTCTCATCAATGTTTCTAACTCTCTTTCTCTCTCCTTTCCTCTCTGTAAAAAATCAATTATACATATAAAGAAAATGTGAATAACAATAGAACAGGAAGAGGTGTTGTGGGCAGGTTTGAGGAAAAGTCGGAGGAAGTACTGGTGTGGACAAGGAGAGCTTTCTTTTTCTTTTAAATATATTTTTATTGATTTTTTACAGAGAGGAAGGGAGAGAGATAGAAAGTCAGAAACATCGATGAGAGAGAGACATCTATCAGCTGCCTCCTGCACGCCCCACTGTGGAGATGTGCCCGCAAGCAAGGTACATGCCCCCGACCGGAATAGAACCCGGGACCTTTCACTCTGCAGGCTGATACTCTATCCACTGAGCCAAACCGGTCTCGGCAAGGAGAGCTTTCTTTACAGAGATCAGGGAGCCCTAGGGACCAGCAGGACCAGAGCAGTCAGCTGGAGCTGAGAGAAGGGAGGAAGCTGAGCTGCTTCTTAAAGGATCAGCATTTGCACCTCCAGCTCAGCTGGTTTCAGTCTAAGTCTCAGTATCTCATCCACAGAGACAATTGATTTGTGTAGAACTATTGGAGATTGAATAATACATAGCAAGCAACCAGTCCAGAGCCTGCTATAGAGTATAGATGTACTAATCAGCAGAGTTATTACGTTTATGTTCATGTTCACTGGAGCAGATCCTAAGAGTTGAAAGTATCTATGTAGAAACCAGAATGTTCTTACATTATTTTTGTATCACCTATGTGTCAGGAACACGGACACTCACCCGTGTCAACACCATTCACATGGTCAGTGGAGACTTGAGTCTAAGCGGTTGGTCCACTTCCATGCTGGAATTCCAGAAAAACAAAGAACTGCACACAGCATTCCTCACATTCATGTGACATCAGTTCATCTCCAAAGTGGGTTAATAAGAAAGTAGCTGCTGTTAAAATGATGTTAAAGTGTGTTTTACAAAAAAAAAAAAGGATTTCAGTTCTCTAGTGGGGGCAGCAGTGGAAACACCGATCCCCGCCCAACTTGAAATTCTGTAAGATAACCATATTTCTCTACTCCTGACAATCAAGAAGAGGTTGAAGCTGTAAAAAGGTCATGTCACTTCCTATCTGAAAAAAAAAAGCGGCAATCCTCGCTGAAGGGCATCACCACAAAATGATAAAATGTTGTAAAAGGAAGAGAGAGGGGAGGAGAGAGAGGGGGTGGGTGGGTAGCCGAATGTGTTCTCAATTAGCAGCTGCAGTAGGGGAAAGATCTTAACTGCTGGAACTGGACATTCTGAGACGTGGTCAGGGCAAAGAAATCAGGTTTCCTCTTTGCTCGAGGGCAAAACATTGGCAGTTGCTTCTAGAAGCGGAGCCCAGGCCCAGGGCCTTGAGATCCAAGGCGAGGTTGGCTTGGAGTTTATCTAGATCAGAGGTGAAAGGTTGAGGTTAGTATGGAATCTGGTATTTGAAATTTCCACGGCGTCGGCCATTTGGAGGGAGGGTTTCCTTCCACGCTCCAGAGGAAGGTATCCAGAAGGATTACAACATAGCCAATCATCCAAAGAATAAGCAAACCCTCACAGCTTGGGTAACAGCTCTCGGGGAGGTTGGAATCTGACCTTTGCGTTTGTTAAGTCTGTCCAGCTCCCTTCTCTCCTTGCTTCCATCTTTCTTCTCTCCTCCCTCTCTCCCTCCTTTCCTTTCTTTTTTTAAAATACATTTTAATATTTTATTGATTTTTACAGAGAGGAAAGGAGAGAGATAGAGAGCCAGAAACATCAATGAGAGAGAAACATCCATCAGCTGCCTCCTGCACATCCACTGGGGATGTATCCGCAACTAAAGGTACATGCTCTTGACTAGAATCGAACATGGGGCCTTTTCGGTCCGCAGACCAACGCTCCATCCACTGAGCCAAACCAGTCAGGGTTCCTTTCCTTTCTTGCTCATAACATTTTCATACCACAAGATGTACACTCAAAGATGCGTAAAGTACGTGTACAAAGTTTAGTGAATGATCGCAAAGGTAAAATCTTGTGAAGGTAGCACCCAGGTTAAGAAATAGAATGTGTATAGAATTCCAGAAGCTTTGCATCTGCCTCTGCCCAGACACAACCCCCTTCTCATGGAGTAGAATAACCACTGTATTAATCACAATCATGCCTCTGTGTCCCTGAGAAGCTTTAATAACTTGCTCATTTTTCAGCATTATGTTTGCAAATGCATCTAGGTTATTGCATGCAGCTGATTATCATTTATTTTAATTTTTGTATAGAATCCCCTGGTATGCATATGCACAATTCATTTAACCGTCCCACAGTTGGTGGACACTTGGGTGTTTCCAGTATAGATGGTTATAAATGGGTTTATACATGTCTCATGGTATGCAAGAGTTTCTCTAGTATGTACAGCTAGGAGTAAAAAAGTTGGATCCCGGAGTACATGAGTCTTCTCTTTTAAGAGATCATGTCACATTGTTTTCCCAGGAACAGTATGCTCTCCAACCACTGGTGAATGAGAGTTCTCATTTTTTCACATCTTACTAATGTTGATATTGTCCAACTCTTTACATTTTTTACATTCTGTTTTCTATCATGATTTTCACATTCGTTTTTCTCTGATTGCCACTGATGTTGAAAACGTTTTCATAAGCTGATTGCCAATTTGGAAAGATTACTTTATCACTTGACCATTTTTTTTGCATTATGTTTCCGGAAGGTCGTCTGGTCTAATTAGCATATTATGCTTTTATTATTATAGATTATTATTATTACAGATTATTATAGATTCAGTACATAGACAGTTGTATGTATTGTATATATCTTTTGCATTCCATGCCTTAAATGTTCAGTCTATGTTGTCTTTTAATTTCCTATATCTCTCATCCAAAAGAGTTTTATTTGTAATATAGTTCAATTATTACTCTTTCCTTTCATTATTACTTTACATTTTTGTCTTCTTTATTATAAGGTTCTCAAGATATTCTCTTATGTAATCAAAATTATTTACATATATAGTTTTATATCTCTTGTGTAAGTCTCTAGTCAACATGCACTATTTTTGGTATATATTTTATTTCTTCATATGTTTAGTTGATTATAATTATTTAGGTACCACTTATTGAAAAGACCATACTTACCTAAACTAAAAAATTTACAGTTTTATAGTAGTTCTAGAATGTATATGTATATGATTTTGCTTCTGTGTTGTAACGTTTGCTGTTGGCTTATTGGCTTGGCCTGGATATTTTCTTAATAACTATAGCTTAATAAAAATATTTTAAACTATTAATTTTTCTCTAAAACAATACTCGTAGCCGGTTGTTTTTCTAGATGTCTTTTTTACTCTTATCACTTTTCTTTCCTACTTACATTTTTTAAAGAGTCTGTCAATTTGCACATACCAATAAATACTTACACACCCCTCTTTTAGGATTTGGTTTGACAATGCATTGAATCTACAAATCATTTGGAAAGATTGACAACTTTAAAATATTAAGTCTTCCAAATATCATTAACACAGTCCAAATTTTTAAATACCTAAGTCTTCCAAAATAACACTTATCGAAGTTTTATAATTATTTTCATAAAAATATTGTGCAATTTTTGCAAGTTTTATTTTTGGACATTTCATATTTCCTGATGCTATTGTAATTATATAATCTAAAAATGCTCATTTTCTAATGCTTTACTGCAGATATATGTATATATATATATATATGAAATGTATATAGAAACAAATTAGGTACACTGCAGGGTCAAATACTTATATTTGATCTCAGTAACTTTTCTTTGTTATAATTTATATGAAGATTATTTTGGATTTCCACATATGCAGTCATTTCACTAGCAAATAATGATACTTTTTTTTTTCTTTGCATGTCTTTCTATTGCTTCATTATACTGTTTATGACATGTGAAAACCCCTTTCATGTCCCGCATGGTTCAGGGTTCCTGTTCAGGGTTCTGGAGGAGGCCGCATGTAAGTGAAAAGAAAGACTAGAAAAGCATTAATTTCGCGATATTGGGGGGCCAGGTGGGAGCCTTCCTCTAGTGAGAAGACTCTCCTTGCTCTGGCCTTGCTCTCCCTTTTATTGAGACCATGGGACACACCCATAGCCTTGAGGCAGGAAATTTCAGTAACAAAAATACCAAAGACAAACAGAGGTGGAGGCTTCAGCTAACAATGTCTCTGCTAAATACTGAGTGGTCAGAGCCATTAAGGTTGGTGACTAGCCTTCCCGGCTTCCTGTCCACATCTTTCTATCCATGAGACCATGTTCAGCAATGACATTTAGTACAATGATAAAAAAAAAAAAAGAGTGGTAATAGCAGCCAAACTTGCCTTGGTAAGAAATAAAGAAGGTACTATTCAGAAAAAATCATTAATTATAATATTTATACCTAAAAATAATTTTATTCCTATAAACCCCCTTTTCTTAAATTCTCACCCAAGGATATTTTCTTGTTGATTTTTAGAGAGAGTGGAAGAGAGCGAGAAAGACAGAGAAATAGAGCTGTGAGAGAAACATACCGATTGGTTGCCTCCTCTACGGGTCCTGGGCTGGAGAGGAGCTTGAAATTGAGGTACGTGTCCTTAATCGTGCCCTTGACTGGAATCAAACCCGGGCCCTTTCGGTCCACAGGTCAGTGCTCTATCCACTGAGCCCAACTGGCTGAGGCTATAAACCTCTTTAAAGTTAATGATATTTTCTTCAACTTGTATTGCTAAGACTTTTTTAAAAAAATATATCTTTATTGATTTCAGAGAGGAAGAAAGAGGGAGAGAGAGATAGAAACATCAATGATGAAAGAGAATCATTGATTAGCTGCCTCCTGCACACCCCCTACTGGGGATCAAGCCCGCAACCCAAGCATCTGCCCTTGACCAGAATTGAACCTGGAACCCTTCAGTCTGCAGGCCAGTGCTCTATCCACTGAGCCAAACTGGCTAGGGCATGTATTGCTAAGATTTTTTAGTAATAAATTGTTCTGATGAATTATATCTAATGTTTGGCTTGTTTGTGGTTTTTTTGTTGTTGTTGTTTTATTTTTTAAAATGTATTTTATTGATTTTAAGGAGAGAAAGGGAGAGGAATAGAGAATTAAAAACATTGATGAGAGAGAAACATCAATCAGCTGTCTCTTATACACTCCCTACTGGGGATGTGCCTATAACCAAGGTACATGCCCTTGACTGGAATTGAACCTGAGACCTTTCAACCCACAGGCCAATGCTCTATCCATTGAGCCAAACCAGTTAGGGCTTTTTTTTTTTTTTGAGGTGGAGGCTTTATCTGTTAGTGAGAGTGGTGTGTTTAAAAATCCCCCTCTAAAATTATAAATTTACTAATTCTGATAATTTTGTCAAATTTGGAAAAACATATTTTTAAGCTATAGTATTAAAAACTTACAAATTTAGAATTGTTCAATAAAAATATTTCTCATTTTATATCTTACACACATTGCCTCATAGTTTACTTTGTCAGCTTCTATTAGTATAGCTACTCCAGTTTCTATGGCCAGTGTTTTTTTTCTTTCTATATCCTTAAAGTAATTTGTATCCTTATGGTTTTATATATTTCCCTTGTAAATAACTTGTATAGGGAAACCTTCATACTATCTAATAATCTTTATTATTTAACTAGAGTATTACATTTTTATATCATATATATATATATATTTAGATTTGTATATTTCATCTAAGATGGGGCTTTCTATTTTTTCTCCTGTCATAATTTTTATGGGAGGACTTGTGATTTTTAAACCATTTTCCTCTTTTATTTCTTTATAGGGATTCTATTCTGTTAATGGATACATCATCATTACTATGCAAATACTGAGTTTGTAAAAGTCTAATACTGATCGATACTTTTACCCACTTCCTGCACCGTGCGTGGACCTTCGATCACACAGACTCCCAGTTGCCTGCTTCATAACTTGTGTTTATTTTTGTCTCGTAACTTCTCAGACATGATTGCAATGTTCATACAGGCCGTGTTTGTTTACATATGTCCGCATATTTCCACCTTCTCTGTGTTCGTTCCAGCTTAAATCTCAGACCTTCCAAAGAGGGCTGGTCTCCCTCGTTCCTAAAATAACATGTTTTCAGAATTCTCTTTAGTGACGGTCACCTGGTGTGAAATCTATGTTTTCATTCGCCCGAAAATGTTTTTATTTTTTCCCTCATTACCGAGAAATGTTTTCCCATACCCCTACCCCCCTCCACCTCAAACTCATACAATTGAACACGCCAATCCTTCCCTGCGGGAAGGACACACATGTAATGCCACAATCAATAAAGAAATTTTTAAAAGAGAGAGAGAAGTCAGTAGTTAGTCTGCCATTTGTTTAAACATCACACTCCCTTCAGCTCCTCACCTCTGGGTCTGTGGTGTTTGGCAGGTTTTCTAGAATGTGTTTAGGTTGGATTTTCCGTCCTTTATCCTATGTTTGATTCATTGGATTTCTTTTGTCAGTTCTAAGCTGTTAAATGTTCAGACATTTTCTTTTAGAGATCCCGTATGCCCTCTCCCTTCTGGAAGTGTGATTGGAAATAGGGAGACCGCATCATCCAATCCTCTATGTCTTGTAACTTCTCTATCACATTCCTTCTCTATCACATTCTCTCTCTCTCTCTCTCTCTCTCTTTCTCCTCTCTCTCTCTCTTTCTCTCTCTCTCTCTCCCTTCCAATCTGCATAATTTCTTACAAACCTTTATGGCATTTTATTAGTTATCATTTCAGTAATTTCAACCATGTTGTTAAACCTGATCATTGAGGTTGATTTTTTCTTTAAATACAGCGGTACCTCGAGATCCGAGTTTAATTCGTTCCGTAACCTTGAGGCGTGGGAAACTATGAGACGCTCGAGTCGAGGTAAACTGGTGGGTCGTGTGCAGCCGGCCGATCCATGCGATGATTCCTATCTCAAATGTTGCTCGTATTTCAAAGCAAAAATCGCTCGCTCAACGGCTCATATCTCAAAAATCTCATATGATAGGGCACTTGTATTTCGAGGTACCACTGTATCCAATATTGTCTCTTTTGTTTCTAGATTTAGACTTTGTGTTAAATCTGCTGGTTTCGGCCTCCTAGTCTAGAAATCTTTTTCAGATTTTAAAAATGGTTATAAGCAGGAATAATTGTTCTGGGAATAGGTCTTTGTGAAGCCAGCGCCTCTGCCTTCTTTCTTGTGTTGTTTGCTGTCTCTTACTCAGGGGTAGCGTCTCTCGGATGCTTGTGAGAGTGAGTTGTTTTGCTCACCTGCGGTTCTCCTTCGAGGCTGGGAGGATGGTGCGTCCCTCCACGGAGGGCTGACATTTGCTTCTGCAACTTAAACCTATGCGGTCTGAAGGTTATTTCAGCAGAGGCATTGCATGAGTTCCGAGGGCCAGCGTGCGCTCCATGTAACATGCAGCTAACGTGCTCAGACACATGTTCTCAGCACTGAGGCAGTTTTCTCCACGGCCCCCCAGGGAAGGAGGGGTGCAGGTTTGTTTTGGGGGATCAGGCCAAGCAGGCGTGTTTCTGGTTGGACCCCAGCCTCACGGGCATGTCTGGCCCATGGGGACCTCCTCTTGGGAAACTTGGACTCCCACACACCGTGTCTGAAGGTGGCTCTCCCCACACCCTCAGGGACAAAACAGCGGATGGTCCCCTCCCTCTCTTACTCTATCCTAATTACTCTGTGTTTGCTTCATAGAAATGTATTTCCCGGAGCATTTTAGATGTTTTTGGAAGAGAACATGTTCAAATAACCTACTCTGTCATCTGAAA
>PVJN01034184.1:0-2500 GCA_004026805.1 Lasiurus borealis | reverse complement strand
TAAAAATACTACATATTTTATTGATTTTTTACAGAGAGAACAGGAGAGGGATAGAGAGCTAGAAACATCGGTGAGAGAGAGACATCGATCAGCTGCCTCCTGTACACCTCCTCCTAGGGATGCACCCTGCAACCAAGGTACGTGCCCTCGACGGGAATCAAACCTGGAACCCTTCAGTCTGCAGGCCAATGCTCTATGCACGGAGCCACACCCGTTTTGGTGGGAGTCCCCTGAGTTTAACAGGGGTGGATGCTACCTGGGGATTCTGTTCAACATCCATGCTCCTGGGCACAAGTGTTCGAATGGAGTCGGTCTGGGCTGGGGCCGGGCGCTAGGCACGCATAACAAACATCCCCAAGGGTGGCCAAGGTCAGGTTCAGAGAACCCTGTTCTAACTGTTCGCAACTTGAAGCGCATCTTCCTCACGGACTCGGTCCGCGGGGGCCACGGACCCACCTGCTCTGGCCACTTAGCCGAGAGCAGAGCAAACGGACCTGCCGAGGATGCAATCACATTCCCTGGGGAGGTGAATCCCAGGAGGAACTGAGCATCTATAACGGGGGAGGTCACATCACCACGACTGATCCGACACCAACGTCAGGTGATGCTGGAGACCCTCAGGCGTGTGGGAGCGGGGGTCCAAGCACAGGCTGCCGCCGAGACCGGTGTGGCTCAGTGGATAGAGCGTCGGCCTGCGGACCGAAAGGTCCCAGGTTCGATTCTGGTCGGGGGCATGTACCTTGCTTGAGGGCACATCCCCACTGTGGGGCTTGCAGGAGGCGGCTGATCGATGTCTCTCTCTCATGGATGTTTCTGACTCTCTATCCCTCTCCCTTCCTCTCTGTAAAAAATCAATAAAATATATTAAAAAAACACACACAAAAAACAGGCTGCCCACCTGGGTCTCTCCTCCAGAAGACACATCTGTCCAGAGGAGCGAGTCTCGAGACCTCCGCTCTGCATCCCTCCAGCTGCATCCCTCAAAACGTCAAAAGGGGGCTTAAAGCGTCAACCATGGGCGATTCGCTCCTGTCCTCCTGGGACCAGGCTGAGCGTCAGGGGCCCTTGGAGGGTTGAGGACAGCAGTGGAGAGTTGGGGGGTTGGGGAGGGTCTGGGGGGATGGAGACGGGCTGGAAACGTAGCCGCAGAGCGCGGGCTCCGGCGTGTCTTGCGGGGATAACGCGGTCCGCAGGCTGCTGCTTCTCTGTGACATGGCTTTTACGACGGGGAGAGCCAGAATATCGGGCTCATTGCTTCCAGATGCGAAGGTTGGACAAGACAGCGCGGCCTTGGCTCGCGCGGTGTGATGTGGATGTGACATATTGAAGTAATCGAGATAGAAGACCCGGCCGCGGCCAAGACTGTCAGATAGATACTTTTTTAAAACATTACATGGTTTGTAACAAGGTATTGTGTATCCTCCCAGAAAAAAAAAAAAAAGAAAAAAAAAAACCTGCAGCCCCGGGTTCTCTGGGAAGGCAGCGGGGAGGAGAAGGAGGAGGGGAAGGGAAAAGTGTGCTTATTTTGCTTGAGTTACTAAAGCTCCTTTTTTTATATACACGAAGCATTTGGCATCTCCCCGGGCCGCAGGGCCTGGCTGAGCCAACAGGGCGATGCACTTGTAATGTAGATCCTGCGAGAGGGACTAGCTAAGTGAGTCCAGGTGCTTGCTTGAGAGAGAGAGAGGCAGGGTCCTGGGAGCTCTCCCTGCGTGGAGCCCCCTCCTCCCTCCCCAAAGCAATCATGGCCCAGTGCCCCTCCAAGGAGCCTCAAATCTGTTTAATCAATCATCTATTTATAGAGGGAATCCGGGGAGAGAGCCTTCGGGCTGTCTTGCCAGGACCGGGCCACTAGAGGGAGCCCGAGGCCCACCTCATCCATCAGAAATAAGGAAGGGATTTCAGGGTCCTGTCCTTTCCTTCCTAAATTGCTCTGTAGGCCTCAGAGACAAGCGAGTGGATCCCAGCCAGGGGGTGTGCGGGAGAGGACAGGGGCCCCTCTGGAAGGTCTGCGTGTCCTCCTGCATGTGCAGCCAGAGTTTGGCTCTGGCCTGGCCTGCCCGTGCACGCAGGGGAGGGAGGGAGAGCAGGTGTGCAGAGATCCCCAGTTTGCGCCAGTTTGCAACCTGCAGGTGGACTTGTCACTCTCTCCGTCAGAGAACAACCCCGTTCTTGGCCCACTTCACACCTGAGAGCAGGTCAGGCGTCTCTACGGACCCAGGATCCGCTTCGTATTTCAAAGGCTGGGAACTGGGAAGCTTCTATATGTTGATGAAAATGTTGGCTTTTTTTTTTTTTTTCCCTTTCCCTCCCTCCTTTCCATGTAATTTCTGGATATTTCATTTCAGCCCCATCCTCTCGAGGGGTGAGGGGAGGAGGTATTTGATGGGAAACAGCACACGGGGAACGCCAGCCAAGTCCGCCGAGGGAGCGGCCGGGGGCTGCGGGGATGTGACAGCTGAGAACCCCTTTGTTCTCTGAGACGCCAGCCCCGCAAGGA
>PVJN01034183.1:0-22940 GCA_004026805.1 Lasiurus borealis | reverse complement strand
CGCAACCTTAGCCAAAGGGCCGAGAAGTGACAAAATACGAGCCATCTAATTGATGGTGGTTTGACTCTTGATATAAGCTACTTTTCTTGTAAAATTTAACTCTTCCCCCAGCTCTGACTCTTCTCCCGCTGTCCAAATGACTTCCAGATTACCCAGAGTCACAGGTAACAAACAGAAAAATAAGGTAGCGCTCATTCTTCGCCTCCCGTGCCTCTTAATTTCCGACCGTTTCCTTTGGAGAATCACCAAATTAAAGGTTATTTTCCTGCAATTTTTCTCCCCCTAAATATTTGGATAGCACACTCGGGCAGCTAAGTGGGTAGTGCGACTGGACCACGAATGGACCACGAAGCTGGCAATCGGGGGAAGAAAAGCCAGGAGCACGGGGGTCCAAGTGCGCGTGGAGTACCTGAAATTACACCTGGCAGCCGGCAACCTTTTGTGCGTCTTTGTTGCACGGCTCCCGGCGGCGGGCTCTCAAGGGTACCTTTATTTCACTGATGACTAAATTAGTGTTGGATTTAATGAGAGAGATCTGTCCTTTTATTTGTGCCTTTTCCCTTCTTCTTCTTCTTACTTAAAAAAAAAAAAAAAGGATCAGCATCACAAAAGCTTTGTACATTTCTAGTTTGCTTTTGATGATGTGACCATTTGCTCCCATCTATCTCCATGGTAATAAGCTTCCTCCACCACCACTACCCCCCTGCACCTACCCCCCCCCCTCCCTTTTTGAAGCCTCAGACACTAGGAAGCTTCAGGAATGGAGCGGAGGCGCATGCTAAAATAATGCAGAGCAACAAATTGGTCTCTGTAAATAGGCCCCATCTTCAAAGCCTGGGGATAGGCTTCAAAAATGGGATCCATTTTTTTCTCTGCTGGAAAACAGGTGTATTTCAGATGAAATATTTGAAAGTAAAATGTGGTCTCTGAGGAAATGCATCTCAGTGAGTGCCCATATTCCGAAACAAGGCTTGGACGGGATTGTATAACAGAAAATGCCTCAGACTCCATCCAGCCCCAAGATTTTTTATTGTACATTTGAGGACACTGAGGCTTAATGCAGTTCATTGTCTTTTGTCTGATCATAACTTGGGGCTGGGACTTATATCTCCCAGCCAGCTATTCTTTCTTCTGTTACCACTATTTCAATACTAATTGTTATGAATTGTTCATAATATTGTTATTAGGGATGTTCATAATAGCTATTATCAGTGGTAAAAGAATTAATGCACAGTTACTATAAAATGCAAATAACTTACTATATCTGTGCTATGCAACTTTTCACTGTAACCTGAAGTCTTTGAGAAATTGATTATTTCAGTTTTCAATCATGTTCTCCTAACGAGTAGATACACAAAATCAATATTCTTAAAAATGATTTATATATATATATATATATATACACACACACACATATATACAAACACACATACATATTTGTAGTAGGTAAATAAAATATTAACAATAGTAATCTCTGAGTAATGGTTATAGTTAACATAAGTTCTTTTTTTTATAATTTACTGTATTTTAAATTTTCTATATTAAATCTACATTACTTTTCTTATAGGAAAAAATGGTTTCTACTTTTAGAAAAAATGTGCACATTTATTTTTGTTGTTGTTTTTACAAATGTTTTTATTGATTTGAGAGAGAGAGAAAGGGAGAGAGAGATTGAAACATCGATTATAGAGAAACTTTGACCAGCTGCTTCCTGCATGTCCCCCACTGGGTGAGGGGGGTGTCAAATCAGACATGTGCCCTGACCAGGAATTGAACTGGTGACCTCTTGGTGCGTGAAGCAACGCTCAACCACTGAGCCACACCAGCTGGGCAAAACGTGCACATTTGGTGCTTAAGATGTCAATCATTCATACATGGTCCAAAACCATTGTTTTTTAATTACTGCGGTTGCATTCACTAACAAAGGTGTATAGGTTTCAAGGGTCCAATTCTGTAATACGTCATCTGTGTGCTGTGGCATGTGTTCAACATCCAAAGTCCAGTCTCCCTCTGTCCCCCATCCCACGCTTCTTCTCCCACCGAACGCACAAGGGCACGTGGTCCACAACGGCTGCAGGCGTTCTGCTCTGCCCCCTCTGCTCATCAATGCCCCTCACCCACAGGAACAGGGTGCTCAGCGGGCGAGCACTGACTGCAGAAACCAAGGCTTTGGTCGAAACCTTTGCGGCTACTTTATATATATACATTTTAATTGATTTTTTTACAGAGAGGAAAGGGAGGGATAGAGAGTTAGAAACATCTATGAGAGAGAAACATCAATCAGCTGCCTCCTGCACACCTCCTACTGGGGATGTGCCTGCAACCAAGGTAAATGCCCTTGACCAGAATCAAACCTGGGACTTTTCAGTCTGCAGGCCGATGCTCTATCCACTGAGCCAAACCGGTTTCGGCAATATATTTTATTGATTTTTTTTACAGAGAGGAAGGGAGAGGAATAGAGAGTTAGAAACATCGATGAGACAGCAACACCGATCAGCTGCCTCATGCCTACCTCCTGTGCCCACAACCGAGGTACATGCCCTTGACCGGAATCGAACTTGGGACCCTTCAGTCTGCAGGCCGATGGTCTATCCACTGAGCCAAACCGGTTTCGGCTGCAGCTACTTTTGACCAACATTTTCCTTCTTGTTTTGTTTAAGAGCTACTTTGACGGGAAAAATACGAATTGGTACTTCCTCATCCTTCCCATACCGGAACTCCTGGAAGTACTTCACCTGCCTGAACCCACTGATGTCCTCATCGAAGTACGTGCTTGGGGCTCATCAGTTCATTAGGAGCGCAACAAGCAGAGCCCAAGTGAGCAGTGGCATCGAGGAAATCACGGGAAACCCTTGGCAACCAAAGGGGGTCCAAGACTACCAACCGCCGTGGCCCAGAATCCCACACGGTGAGGTGGCCTGTGTGTGGCAGATGCTGAGAAAATGCTCATGACTAGGAGGCTCCAATGCAGAGGTGACCCCAGGACTTGGTTACCTCTTCTGAGCCCTGGTAACCAATGCACCAGGGGCCTGACCCCATGGAAAACTACCAATTCATCAAACTGCTTCAGGGACAGTATTATAAGCCACTGAGTTTCACCTCCACTAATTCTTCCCTGTTTGATCACCATGGTAATAAACTGGGCCTATCTAGCTTTTATTATCAACAATAATATCGATGTCATCCATGTGACAGAAGAACAATGTACATGACCTCGAGAAGTGACCAGATGACCACTGACTGTATCTCCTCTTACTTATGGCTTCAACGTTCCTGGAAACAAGTCTGATTGGAGACTAGAGTGAAATAGAAAAGGAACATAGAATTTATTCCCAGATATTAAAAATGAATGGGGCCGAAACAGGTTTGGCTCAGTGGATAGAGCGTCAGCCTGCGGACTGAGGGGTCCCAGGTTCAATTCCAGTCAAGGGCATGTACCTTGGTTGCAGGCACATCCCCAGTAGGGGGTGAGCAGGAGGCGGCTGATCGATGTCTCTCTCTCATCGATGTTTCTAACTGTCTATCCTTCTCCCTTCCTCTCTGCAAAAAATCAATAAAATATATTTTTAAAAAAAATTAATGCAAAGTAACCAAGTGCCTTGAAATAATGTGTTCAAAATAAATCTCTCGATTTTTACCCCAAATCTGTTCTCTCTCCAGCAGTCACCCCTCTTCAATAGGCAGTCCTGGTATTCGCCCCGTGGCTCACGCCAAAAACCACAGTGCTGTCCTTGGCTCCTGCCTTCCCTTCCCTCCCAAATTTAGTCCCTCAGCAAGTTCTGTGAGCTGGACGTCCAAAAAATCCCCACATTCCTCCTCTTCTCCACTTCTTTCCCTCCCCCCGGCCGTCCCCCGGGACCCAGGCCCCCTTCACCTCTCGCACGAACAACACAATGACTCCCACCCAACCCCTCGCTTTTGACCTTCCCTGCCATTCATCCTCCCCCTGGCAGCCAGACTGAGCACATAAAATAGATCCCGCATACCATGCCCCGGCCAAAAGCATCCTTCTCACAGAACAAAAGCCAAACTCCCTGAGCCTAGCCCCAAGGTCGGCAGACTGCGGCTCGCGAGCCACATGCGGCTCTTTGGCCCCTTGAGGGTGGCTCTTCCACAAAATACCACGGCCTGGGCGAGTCTGTGTTGAAGAAGTGGCGTTAGAAGAAGTTTAAATAATTCAGCTCTCCAAAGAAATTTCAACCGTTGTGTTGTTGATATTTGGCTCTGTGGACGAAGGCGTTTGCCAACCACTGGCCTAGAGTTTCCACGTGATCTTGTCTACCTCCAGCCTTTCCTCCTAGTCTCTTCCTCGCTTTCTCCTCCAGCTCTTTTGGCCTCCACGGCCAGCCGTCCCTAGCTCTGCAGACGCCCCCGCCCTGCGCTTGGAAGGCTACTCTCCAAAGACCAGTTCCTCGGTTTACCCTTCAAACCGTTCAAACCTCTGCCCACAGGTTTTCTCCCCAGGGGAGAGAGGCTATCTCACTCTGTATCTCCTCTCCTCCCACTTCCTCCTAGCTCTTATCACTCCTGGAAATGACGTTACAGCTTAAACATCTTACATGCTTGTGTTCTGTCTCTGTCTCTGTCCCTAGAATGCCATCATCACAGGGACACATGTGGTCTTTCTTGGATCTCCTGTGATCTCAGCTCCAAGAGCAGTTTGCAGAATGCATGCATGGCCTCGTCTTAATCCTTTCTTCTCCTCTGAAAGGGACCATGTAAGGGGTAGTCAGGCTACCTGGAGAATAATAAATCAGCGTGCAACCTATACAACAGTAAACAAATTGCATCTCTACCACGGATCGCCATAGACATAGGTGATATACTTCATGTGGATGTCTGGGCTGAAGATTTCTGTGGCTCAGTGAGATGCTAACCCAACAGCTATATGCTAGGCAAGGCGCACGGCAGTCATTTATGTAAGTGCTATAGCTCTCTCTCAGGTTGTTATCTTCCTGAGGGTAGAGACCATGGCTTGCTCATCTCCCGTAGTTTTTGTTTTGTTTTGTTTTAATCCTCACCCAAAGACATGCCTCTAGGGGTTTTATTGTCTAAGAGAGGAAGGGGTTGACAGTGAGAAACATCCATCGGTTTCCTCCCCAACAAGAGATGGAAAGAAACCTTTTTGATGCACAGGACGACGATCCAACCAAATGAACCACCCAGTTGGGGCTCATCTCCTATATTTTACTAGAGGCCTGGAGCATGAAAATCATGCACTCAGGGAGGGGGAGTCCCTCAGCCTGGCCTGCGCCCTCTCACAGCCTAGGAGCCCTCGGAGGATGTCTGACTGATGAGGAGCGGGCCTAAGCTGGCAGTCGGACATCCTTAGTGCTGCTGTAGAGGCAGGAGAGGTTCTCGCCATTGCACCTGCACTTGTCAGCCATGAGCTCAGCTTCTGATTGAGCAGTTCTCCTCCTGTGGGAGCACACTGACCACCAGGAGGAAGCTCCTGCATTGAGCGTATGCCCCCTGGTGTTCAATGTGTGTCATAGCGAATGGTCATTCTGCTGTTCAGACAATTTGCATATTAGTCTTTTATTATATACTAGAAGCCCACTGCACAAAATTCGTGCATGGAGGGAGTGTGTCCCTCAGCCCAGCCTACACCCTCTCCAATCTGGGATACCTCTCACAATCCAGGACTGCTGGCTTCCAACTGCTTACCTGCCTGCCTGCCTGATTGCCCTTAACTGCTTCTGCCTGCCTGCCTGATCACCCCCTAACCACTCCCCTGCCAGCTTAATCAACATCTAACTGCTCCTCTGCCAGCCCAGTTGCCCCTAACTTCCCTCTCCTACCAGCCTGGTTACCCCTAACTGTTCTCCCCTGCAGGCCTGGTCGCCCCCAACTACCCTCCCTTGCAAGCCTGGTTCCTCCCAACTTCCCTTCCCTGCTGACCATCTTGTAGCAGCCATCTTGAGTCCACATGGGGCAACCATCTTTGATCACATGGGGTGGTCATCTTGTGTGTTGCAGTGGTAGTCAATTTGCATATTACCTCTTTATTATATAGGATGATGACAGCAACTTATAAGTAATATGTAGTATATAATTATTTTATGAATTGAATTAAACTGGTTCTTTTCACATCTGGCATGAATTTTTAGATTCTGGTGTGTGTGTGTGTGTGTGTGTGTGTATGTGTGTGCATGCATGTATTCAAACCAAAATTATCTATTTTGAAGCAATCAAACTTGGGAGAAATATAAGTTTGCCCTAATTCAACATATTAGTTATCACAACCCCGATAAAAATACCAACCAAGTTTTTTATGCAGCCAAATAAGTTGATACTGAGCTTATATGAAAAATTAGTCAAGGACAGTCAGGGGTAAAAAAGTTAAAAACTTTGAGTGGGAACTAGCTTTGCCAGATACTATAATCCTACATAATAAGAGTCTAATGTGCAAATTGTCCCCTCAATGGGGAGTCTGACCGAGAGTTCAATTGGGAGGTGGGGTCAACCCGCCAACCGCCTGTGGCTTCTCCCCCCAGCTACCTCCCCACCCCGTCCCCATGAGGGATAGGGCATCCAGCCAGCCAACGGCCTGCAGCCCAGCCCAATCAGCCCCAATTGGGGCAGGCCAGCCGGACCCCACCAGTGCATGAATTTGTGCATCAGGCCTCTAGTATTCTATAAAGCTGTTGGAGCCGGGACCGGTTTGGCTCAGTGGATAGACCGTCAGCCTTCGGACTGAAAGGTCCTGGGTTCGATTCCGGTCAGGAGCATGTACCTTGGTTGCGGGCACCTCCCCAGTGGGGGGTGTGCAGGAGGCGGCTGATCGATGTCTCTCTCTCATTGATTTTTCTGGCTCTCTATCCTTCTCCCTTCTTCTCTGTAAACTATAAATAAAATATATTTTAAAAAATATATAAAGCTGTTGGATAGAATGACTAAACATCACAGAGATGCCAGTTGTCCTTGAGTCAATTTATTAGTTATCACGATCCTAATAAAAAGAACAACAAGCTTTTCTGTACAGCCAGACAGCTGAATTCTAAAGTTTATCTGGGAAACACATGTAACAATAGTCAGGAAAAACAATTTTTAAAATTGAGAGGGGCATTAGCCCTATCAGATATTAAAACATACTATACAGTATGGTATGGAACAAACAGACTATTAATAGAATTAAAAGCCCAGAAATAGAACCAAAAACATATGGACATTGACTGGAGCCCCGAGCTGCCATTAAGAAGGCAAACTACCCAGAGGCTGTCATCAAATATGGACGCCTAAGCAGCCGCATGAGGAAACCCCATGGAGAGAGAGGGACAAGAGAGAGAAGGGGATGCCCAGCCAGCCCCAGTGGCTCTGGGCTCCAGGACGTCCATTCATCTCGTTGCGGGCAGGGCCCCGGGCATCCTGTGGCAGAAACAGGCTGTCTCTTGCTGTGCCCGGTCCAGATGGAGTAACAACAAGCTGTTGTTTGAAGCCACTAACTTTATTGTGCACAACAGCTAACTTGAGCAGAATCTGGTACTTGGAAGTGGGGTGCTGTCCTAGCAGACACCTAAACCGTGTGACATTGGCCATGGCCTTGGGATGGGGTGTCAGGGAGCAGCAGCAGAAGAGGCCGTGAGAGACTGTTGGTGGGGGCATGAAGGACACGGAGAGAGATGTTACCGGAGTCTGAAAAACAGGACTCTTTTTAGGCAGAGGCAGGAAGGTCCACAGTGGGCGTGGACCTTCTGTAAATAACGTGGAAGATGGGGAGTCTCCTCGTGACTCTGGGGTTGTCTGGGGAGACGGATGCCCAAGCAGAGCAGAGGAGGTGCCAACTGGCTCGTTCCGGTTGCCAACGCTAAACCATGAAAGCCGAGAGGTGATCTAACAAAGACACGGTTGAAGGTTTTAGCAGAATGGGATGTACTGGGGTTGGTTCTAAAATAAAACTGGCTTGTCCAGTCCCTCCCACGAAAAGCCTTCCAGACGAGAACTGGCTGCAGGGCTGAGATCAAATCCAGGAGGCGGCGGTGAGAGAAGAATTTCAGGAAGGCCCACGAGGACTTCCAAGAACCTTGTGACTCGTAGGGCCAGGAGGCCCAGGGTCTGTAATGCACAGATTGGGCACATTCACACCCACGTCCCGGGACTCAGGCAACTAAACAAAACAACGTCCATTCATTCTAAACACCTGCTGAGGGTCTGCTGGGTGCCAGGCACTAGACTAGTGTTTGCAGATTCCTGACGGACACTCATCGTCAGGATTCCGGAACAGAGAACTGGGATTCCCAGGGAGCCTGGGGAATTGTCAAAATCATAAGTTATTCCGCATGTTCTAGAAGACCTTCTTCACATTTTTTAAACAGCGACTGGCATAATGAACAGTGAACCATCTTCCTGTTGTCGGATTATACTAAAAGTTTCTGAAATTTACTGTGAAAAAAATAAATAAATGCGTGGTTCATTATTATTATGTACATACCTATTGGTATAGGAATATGTGACATTTCAATTACATGTAAAAATGATCTCTACCTGATATAGACATTTGATAAAAGAAAATATTGCCGAGACCAGTTTGGCTCAGTGGATAGAGCGTTGGCTTGCGGACTGAAAGGTCCCAGGTTCTATTCCGGTCGGGGGCATGTACCTTGCTTGCGGGCACATCTCCACTGTGGGGCGTGCAGGAGGTGTCTGATCGATGTCTCTCTCTCATCGATGTTTCTGACTTTCTATCTCTCTCCCTTCTTCTCTGTAAAAAAATCAATAAAATATACTTAAAAAACAAAAAACAAAAAGAAAATATTAAAAGAAGGAAGTAGTAACCAAATGTCAAATAAAGTGACTTAAAAAATAACACATTTATATTTTGAAAGTTATAATTCTTAAAATGAAATTTAAAAGCACATCGAACATGGATGGACTTATCTGATTGTTACGATCTCTGTTTTATGATAAACGTCCCAGATCCTGAGTGCTCTTTCATTTTGTGTGGACAAGCGTTGAGTTGTCGAGTTGAGAGTGTGTCTGGGAGCATGGATGAAAAGGGGGCCCTGGAATCAATCTGAGGGGCCCAGTGACCACATTCCTATAGGCCCGTCCCAGGGTAGCCCCAGGCACAGTGCTTCCTCAGTGAAAGGTTATCTCTGCTGTGAGCCAGCCCTGCCTGTTCCTGTTGAGCTTCTCGGTCAGGGGTGGGGAACGCCCACTGCGGCCTTATCGTCTGGCCGGGCCCAACGGCAAGACTTGAACTTTAATACATGGAGGAGCTGTTTTTCACAGCAACATAATTTTTACCTTGATAACTCTGTACGACCTGTGCGTGATGCTATAAACATCCAAACGGCCCCCGGCAGGCAAAGGTTCCCCACCCCTGATCTAGGTTAACGCACCTTTGAAACTAGCATCCTCAAGAGAGCACATTGTCTTGTTCACTGTCCGGTTAACCAGCCCCCACTTCAGTTTGGTGCAAAACACTCAAAAGTTCTCCACAGGTTTGGGCATTGCTTGCCTTCGCAGAAGTATCTTGGCCATTAGGTGCATGTTGCTTCTGATAAACTGCTTACCTCTTTTTCAGGATTAAAACACTGTCTTTCTCTGATTTTGATTTTGCCCTTGAAGTCCACATTATTTTGGCTAATTCAGATTTCAGAAAAGTTTTGGGCTTTCCAAAGAACAGCCCTCTGGTGTTTCTTCTGATACAGCATGTTTTTCTTCACAAAAGTCCTTCCCGGCTGGGGGAGCTGAGGGAGGTGGGGTATAGTGGGGCTTGGGCAGGGGGAGGGAGGATGGGAAGGAGACATATGTAAAACTTTAGATAATTTTTTTAAAAAGTCCATTAATGATGTTGCTAATTCAGCTATTTCACTCTTGTTTGCCAAAGCAAAAAAAGCCGTCCACTTCATATAAACTACTAATGTTGCTTAAATATTTCATGAAGGATATTAGATTTTTTTTTCCTGCAAAAGCTGCTTGATTCTAATTCTTTTAAAAGCGTTTTGCTTGAAGCAGAATTCTGTTTTTGCCTAGAAGAGCTGCATCATGGTTGCTTAATGCTGATCTCCAGTTTTCAGCAATGTGATTTCTCTCACACAGTTTCCTAATACTCCTCTTCCCGTCGTGTGCTGGCTTCTGTGGGCGCAAAATCAATGTTTATCAGACTTAGGAGCTTTACGAATCTTCCAACCATTTTTCCGGTGTGTTTCAGAGTGTTTTGCCATACAACGTGACCTCTGAGGCCCACCTCCCCTCCCCCCAATTTTTCAAAATAATATATTTTTATTATTTCAGAGATGAAGGGAGAGGGAGAGAGAGAAACATCAGCGATGAGAGAGAATCACTGCCTTCTGCACCCCCCCCCCACCGGGGATCAAGCCTGCAACTCGGGCACGTGCCCTGACTGGTAATCGAATCCTGACCTCCTGGTTCATAGGCTGACACTCAACCCTGGAGCCACACAGACCAGGCTGAACTGCCTTGGTTTTAATCCTGATTCCCACCTCGATCATTGAATAGGATGTGACAAATTATCGATTCTCCCGCCTTCTGTCTGCAAGCAACATGTAAAATTGTAATTGCTCGGTGAGAAACAGATACTATTATGTGGCAGATCCACAGTGGAATACTTTCTATAGAGGGTGATGGGTGCAGCAGATATGAGGGACTTGGGCGTGGTGTATATGTATGTGTGTGTGGGGGGGCATTAATAAATCATAAATAGTAACAGCTTATCTATAATTTGTGATCAGTCCTTTCAGGACATGTAAAAACCAAGAAAGAATGCTTCAACGATTCCTTTCCAACTTTTTATCTTTTTTCTTTTTAGGGTCATTAGGCATTTGTTAGGAACCTGCATTATACTATCGAGAAAGACTATAAACAACATTTGCATGTAAATCGACACCTGACTTTCAGTTTTTCATGGGTATTTTGTGCTCCTCTAACTCTCAACCAGAGCTCCACTAAGCAAAAGCCACGGGAACTTGCAGCCTCAGTTTCTTGGCGTTTTTTTTTTTTTTTTTGGACTTGCCACAAACGCCTGTCTGTGGTCGCCCTCTAGTGGACCAGTTAAGTATATCATGTGAACGCCTCCAGACAACCGTTCTTTTCTAATATCCTCATCTGCCCACAGGTGCTCGCCCTTCAGGTCTGAGCAAGGCCTTTCCCGGGAATTCCTCTGCCTCTCACCATCTCATCTACTGACGTGGTGTGATGGTTTGATTGACATCCATTTCCAACTCCTCTGACTTGATTGTGTTCCAACATCATTTTTCAATAAACTAAATAAATGAGCAACTGAGCAATGAAGGCCTTAGATGTCAACTGTTCACACCTCTTTACTCCAGCTGACCGCCAGCAGGTAGGAGAAAATATAAGGTCAAGGCGACGGCACTCCACATTTTCTTAAAGTAACTGATGCCACTTACATTTTTTAAAAATTGAAGTATAACGTGACAGGAAAATGTACACGTGGTGAGGGTACAATTACATGATTTTTCATAATCATACCACATAACCTGTTCCTGCACAAAATACGCAGGAAAAACTGAAAGTCAGGTGTCAATTTACATGTAAATGTTGTTTATAGTCTTTCTCAATAGTACAATGCAGATTGCTACCAAATGCCTAATGACTTTAAAAAGAAAAAAGATAAAAAATTGGAAAGGAATGGTTGAAACAATCTTTCTTGGCTTTCACATGTCCTGAAAGAGCTGATCAAGAAATAGTGCGTTACCAGAACCCATCTGTTCTCTGTTTCACCCCAAGGGTCACACGACCCTGGCTTTTAACAGCACAGATTCGCTTGGCCTGTTTTTATATTTTATAAAAAATGGAATCACATAGCATGCACTCTCCTTTAATCCTCACCCAAGGATGGTTTTAAAATTTTATTTCAGAGAGGAAGGGAGAGAGAGAAACATCAACGGAAGAGAGAAACATCGACGGGTTGCTTCTATAGGCACCCTGACCGGGAATTGAACCTGCCGCCTTTCGGTGTACGGGGCGATGCTTCAGCCAACTGAGCCACTCGGCCAGGGCCAGCGTGTACTCTTTAACATCTGGCTTCTTCTGCAAATGGTACATTTAGGAGCTTCATTCCTGTTATTGTATACATTACTTTTTTGAAAAATGAATGCACAGGCCAAGATCTACATTTACTTAAAACCGTCAGAGGCTGCTGGAGGGGTCTGAAGCAGCCACACAGCGGTGGCGCCCACTCCGAGCACCGTCTTCCACACTTGTGGGCGGCGAGAGACACAAGCTGGTCAAGAGGAGCCCTAGGTTTTTTAGGCGAGGACTCTCTACCCCCTCCCCTCCCCTCATCTTATTCCACACGGTTTGGCAATTTCTCTCCTCATCCAAATGCTTGAAATTCTACCCAAATTGTCCACACCCTCCTCTGGGCCCCCTAAATCTTGTCTTTTTCCTAATTTTCTTTCTCTCTTTGTATCATGTGTTTCTGCTGTGTGTGCGTGTGTGTGTGTGTGTGTGTGTGTGTGTGTGTATGTGTGTGAGTGTGTATGTGTGTGTGTGAGTGTATGTGCCACGTGTCATTTCCTGCCTGAAGGGGGTGGGGATCGAGGTGGGGAGTGTGAGGTTTAGCGTGTCGGGTCTGAGGGAAAGAAGTGGAAAGGGATCCAAGATAGGAAAATGTCAGCCAGAAATAACACGCAGACGAAAAAAAGAAAAAATTGTCTCCAGAAACACTTCCACTCTCTAAAGGTAAAAAAAAGATTAATTACAAAGAAAAAAAATGAATATGCACTAATTCATGTGTAACTTATTAAAGGAGAAAATATGGTTTTGTTTGCCTAAACGGAAGGCAAGCAAGCTAAGCTTTAAATGGCTGTCTAGCCACATTGACTAAAATATTCGAATATGAACAGCTGCCCACTTGGGAGAGCGGAGGAATGTGCTGGAAGCGGAGAGGCTCTCTAACAGCAGCTTTACCGCGGCATAAGCCCACGTGTCCACCCCACAATTAAGGGGGACGTGTTCCTGAACATTATCAGGTTTGCTTCTCATAAAAAGCCCGGAGGCCGATAGGGCAGGGATTCCCGGTGGAGTCCGAGAGGAAAGGAACCCGAGGCTCAGAGCTGCCGCAAGGAGCACATTGTGTGGGGGTGTCGTGCCCAGCCTGGCGCCCGCAGTGAACCATACTGGCGGGTACATTTGAAAGTTGCTAAGAGAGTAGATCTTTTTTAAAAAATATATATTTTATTGAATTTTTACAGAGAGGAAAAGAGAGGGATACAGAACTAGAAACATCGATGAGAGACATCAATCAGCCGCCTCCTGCACGCCCTCTACTGGGGATGTGCCCACAACCAAGGTACATGCCCTTGACCAGAATTGAACCCAGGACCCTTCAGTCTGCAGGTCAACGCTCTATCCACTGAGCCAAACCCGTTTTGGCGAGAGAGTAGATCTTAAAAGTTCTCATCACACACACACACACACACACACACACACACACACATAACAAAATTGTAACTCTGTGTATGTTAACTAGACCTCTCCAGGTGGTGGGTTTCCGATATATGCCAATATCGAATTCATTGTGTTATACACCTGGAATTAACATCATGTTATATGTCGATTCCATCTCCGTCCAATAAAAAGCACACACTAGACATGAAAGAGAAGCACCTGGGAGACTTGAATGCAAAGCCGGTGACCCCAAAATCTAAACCTCTTCTCGATGCACCGTCCTGCCAGAAGAAGTGATACGCGGGGGCTTTACAAAGCCCTGGTTTCAGAAGTTATCAGAAGTTCAAGGTCTGGTTTCCAACATGAGATAACAGATGAAAGGACCCACACTCGTTCTACAGTTGTGGGGAGACGTGGCCGTCCAAAGAGCTGGGATCATTTTGCAGGTCGCCCCCAGACTTGCCTTGTAGAGATCCGCCCGTTCATGGGCCCCGTGCTGCAGACAGTTCACGACAGAACAATCCTTCGCCTTTAGCGCAGTAACTCCATCCCGGGGTCTGCTCACTGTTACTGACGTTCTAACCGAACCCCACATCCTTCCAGGAACATGGTCTTTTAAAAAAGCATCCTAACTCCAGGAGAGAAGAAAAAACCACATGGTGCTTGGACGTTGACAGTGTGCTGACCCGAGACGTCAAAGGTGCTGCCCACAGGCCGCCCTCTCGGCTTCTGAGTCGCTGGTGGGGATAGAAGTGGCAGCGCCAGCTGAATGGCAGCAGTGGCGTTTGCTACATGCCATGCGCACGGGAGCATCACCGGAGGGGAGGCAGGCAGCGGGGACTGTTTTCCTGCTTGGAATCCATTCCGTTTGCTTAAATCCCCTTTTCCCTCAAGTAAACGCCGCTTCCTCTCTCTCCTTCCATGCGGCTGAGGTCTCCTGACTCTGTGCTCCCATCCCAGCGCGCAGGCCAGACTTCCATCTCAGCTCCTTGTTAGTGTTCGAGTCTGCGGGTCCCCGGGACGGGCTCCCAAAAAGGGGAAATTCACTCCAGCGGGGCCAGTGAGACTCCAGGCCCAGACGTCGTTAGAGCTCTCCGCTGGGATTGCAGAACGCGGAGAGCCGGAGCTGTGGAGGCGCACCACGTGGAAAGGGCCTGTGGGGGGGAAAGCCAACACAGGGGCGAGCCTCTGATCGAGGGGGACGGAGGGTCCGGAGCGGGGCTGCTGGAACCCCTGCCTCCAGGCCTGCCTGGAGCCCTCCCACGATGTGGGCCAATAAACCCTCTTTTTGTGGAGCCTCCTGTGAGTTAGTTTTCAGTCACCTGCCTTTGGAAGAGTCCTGCCCAATAAGACAGTGGTCTCCGTCCAGGGTTATGTCCTTTCTGACCCCCTGTGGGTTGATCTGACCTTTCCTATCGTGCTAGAAGGCAGAAACGAAACCCCAGTGTAGGTCAAACCTGATAGCTACTGCTCACCTATCGTACGCCCTCTGAGCGAAGTTGGACCCGCAATATTTGTGGGATTAGGGCAGTGGTTCTCAACCTTCCTAATGCCTCGACCCTTTAATTACACTTCCCCATGTTGTGGTGACCCCCAACCATAAATTATTTTTGTTGCTACTTCCTAACAGTAATTTTGCGACTGTTGTGAATCGTATTGTAAATACAGTGGTACCTCGAGATGCGAGTGCCCTAACATACGAGATTTTTGAGATACGAGCCGTCGAGCGAGCGATTTTTGCTTTGAAATACGAGCAACAGTTGAGATAGGAGTCATCTCGCGGATCGGCCAGCTGCACATGACCCACCAGTTTACCTCGACTCGAGTGTCTCATAGTTTCCCATGTCTCAAGGTTACGGAACGAATTAAACTCGTATCTTGAGGTACCACTGTATCTGTGTTTTCTGATGGTCTTAGGTGACCCCTGTGATGGGGTTGATGGACCCCCAAAGGGGTCGAGACCCACAGGTTGAGAACCGCTGGATTAGGGTAAAGCAGGGGTGGGAAACATCGGCCCGTGGGCCATATAAGTCCCACAGAAGCATCTGGTCTGGCCCTGCCAAGACATTGGGGTGAGTTAATTAGATGTTTGACCAAATAGAACAGGCTGGTTTTTAAGTTGATAATTTTGTATGTCCCGGAGATGATAAAATTATAACTAAAAATGGCCCTTGGCAGACAAAAGGTTCCCCACCCCCGGTGTAAAGCATTGAACACCTAGCTCTTGCCCAAGAGATAGCTGTTCACTCAGGGTCCTTTAAGCTGTCAACTTTGCCTTTAGTTTTAAATTTAGGTGAGGGTATTTAAAATGTCTACCAAACTCCATTATTGTTGAGAAAGTAAGCTGGCAAATTTCTTCTGAGTGAAAAACTTATCTGCAAGCCTTCGAAAGAAGTGAGAGAAAGAATGAGGCTCGTTAAACAATGTAATGAGCACGCACTCTCGGGAGAAAGATTTGATGATTTCAGGTTTATGTTTTCTGGAAGGTAAATAACGCCAGCTACATTCCTCTCTTCCTTTTTTTTTGCTCCTATGGGCACCCAAACTAGGGAAAGATGAGGTGTGAGTGTGTTTGTTTTTTTTAAGGTTGTAGTGGTTATTTGTGGTGCTTTAAATCTTATAAAAAAAAACAAACAACCTCAACTCTAACTTATTAAAAGGAGAATAATGCATTGACTACCCGGTAACACCATACACAATGCGCAGTAATAATGATGCAATAGCCATCTCAACAACAGAAGCTCACACACATTAAAACCTGGTTATCTGCCAGGTCCTGTGCTAAATGCTTACCACGCGCTATTTACCCCTCACAACAGCCCTGCCAATCACCTTGCTTAATGAGGCTCCGAGAGGCTACAGACCCTACCCTGGGCCTCCTGATTGCTTAGTTGGAAAAAAACAGAATTCAAACACAGGTCTGTCTAATTTCAGGGCTTAATTACCAAATGATTCTCTCTGGCGTTTCAATCCTTCCTTTGTTCCTAATTGTACAGAAATTTGACGGAGGATGTTTTGATTGCCCTGTGTGATGATTTTTTTTTAAATGTTAAAAAATATATATCTTTTAAAATAGATTTTTATTGATTTCAGAGGGGAAAGGAGAGCGCGCGCGAGAGAGAGATAGAAACATCAATGATGAGAAGAGAATCATCGATCAGCTGCCTCCTGCATGCCCCCTCCTGGGGATCGAACCCGCAACCCCGGGCACATGGTCCTTGACTGGGAATCAAATCGTGACCTCCTGGTTCAACATTCAACGCTCAACCATTGAACCACACTGGCCAGGCTGATTTTTAAAACTTTAAGCCATTATTAAAAATGAGGGTGGTGGGAGTATAGTTAACATCAGAAGGTACAATTCCAGATTTTCATGAAATGTTGGAAGATCCTGACACCCTGGGCCCTCCTTTCCCCAGGAGGCAGGGGATGCGGCCAGCTGGCCCCATTCCCTGCAGATGCTCTTGGGGTTTCCTGCATGCATCCCTCCGCCCACTTGTCTGTCCTTTGTCTTTAAGGAAACAGGTGCAATGGCACCAGCCTGCTGAATGCCTTCCCCGACCCCCTGTGACCTACAAGTACCCCTGCCCTGCTCCACCCACCTTCCCAGTGTCTTCTCTGACTCTGTGCCTCCCCCACTCCTGATACCCGCTCCTCTAGCCACGCTGGCTTCCTCTCTGCCCTCCAAGCCACCAGGCCCGGCCATACCTCTGCGCTCACCCTGCCTCAGGCTGTTCTGGGGTTATCAGCGAGCGTCCTTCTGCTCTTTCTCAATTATTAAGTTCTCACTCAGCATTTCAAATCCTTCTCCAAGGTCAGTGGCCCCGGGATAACAGAAACCCCGCTCTGGGGTTCTCCTTACTTACCCAGGAAGAGTTCGGTGTTTCTTCTGCACCTCAAAGCTCCTGACGTCCCCAGGACCTCCCAGTTAAGTGCATTTTACCTCAGGTGAATTGTGGGTCTGGCTCTCCTGCTGGACTCTGAGCTCCTTAAGGGGAAAGGCCCTTATTCCTCCAAGCGTTCACAGCACCTGCTGTGGTGATTGGCAGGTGAGGGCTCGATCAACGTCAGCTCCGTCACCATCGCTTTAATGGCAGTACAGTGGTACCTTGAGATACGAGTGCCCTAACATACGAGATTTTTGAGATACGAGCGGTCGAGTGAGCGATTTTTGCTTTGAAATACGAGCAGCAGTTGAGATACGAGTAATCGCGTGGATCAGCCGGCTGCACAAGACTCACCTGTTTACCGTGACTCGAGCATCTCATAGTTTCCCACGCCTCAAGGTTACGGAACGAGTTAAACTCGTATCTTGAGATACCACTGTACTATCTCACCGTCTCTGAAATTCCTCTGCCTAACTCAGCAGCACCAGGACCTGGGGTATAATAGGTGCTCAGTGACCCTGCATTGAACTATTGTTTGAGTGAATGCATAGCTGGCATAGCAGGTCTTCTTCACCTAGGCCCAGTCCCTACTGGCTCAGGTGTCCCAGCTGCCAGCGAGACCCATTGCCTGCAGGCCCTGCTCTTCTAATGATCAAGCCAACGAGAATGCGGGCTCACCAAGATATTAAAAGATTGGTCCCTCAGGAACCAACATAGGTGACAGCCAGAAGCAATGAAGGTGAGCTCTGACCACCGTGGCTCAGTGGTTAGAGTACTAGCCCGCACACTGAAGGGTCTTGGGTTTGATTCCCAGTTAAGGTTTGATCCCCAACCACAGTCGGAGGCATGTGCAGGAGGCAATCAATCCATGTTTCTCTCTCGCATCAGTGTTCTCTTTCCCCTCGCCCTCCTACTCTCTCTAAAAACCAATGAGCCCTAGCCAGGTCGGCTCAGTTAAAGGAGCATCAGCCTGTGGACTGAAGGGGCCCAGGTTCAATTCCAGTCAAAGGCATGAACCTCGGTTGCAGACTGATCAGGGTGTATGTGAAGGCAACCCATGGATGTGTCTCTTTCACCTTAATGTTTCTCTCTCTGTCTCTCTCCCTTCTACTCCCTCTAAAAAATCAATGGAGAAATATACTTGACTAGGGGCCTGGTGCACAAAATTTGTGCACTGGGGAGGGGTCCCTCAGCCCCGCCTGCCCCCTCTCACATACTGGGAGCCCTCAGGGGATGTCCTACTGATGGCTTAGGCCCACTCCCTGTTGGAGCAGTCTGGCCTTCCTTTGTGGGAGATGACCGGGCTGATCAGGAGAAGGCGCCAACCTCATCACCCGCTGCTGCAGCCACTGCCAGTCACCGCAGCCACCAAGGTGTTTTCATCAAAACGGACTCCAATCCCTTCACCATGAAAAAAAAAAGACAACTTTCTTTAGGCATTTTCAAAATGTGTCTTTCATAGGATATGACATTTCTTTCTTTCTTTTTCTTTTTATCCTCACCTGAGGATATGTTTCCATTGATTTCTTCCCCTTCCCTCCAATTCCAGGCTCAGCCACTTCCCAAGCCTACAGCTGCCACAACAGGCTGTAGGTTTGGGAAGCAGGTACCCCCATCCCCCAAACCTAAAGCCTCTGCAGAATGGCCGGCTGAGAGTGACCTGGCTGCCAAGGAGGTTTCCAGGACCCAGGTTTGTATGCAAATTAACTGCCATCTTTATTGGGTTGATTTGCATACTCACTCTGATTGGCTGTGTGCATAGGGGAGGTACCTTCAATTTACTTGTGTCTCTATTACAGTGGTACCTCGAGATACGAGTTTAATTCGTTCCGTGACCTTGAGGCGTGGCAAACTATGAGACGCTCGAGTCTCGGTAAACTGGTGGGTCGTGTGCAGCCGGCCGATCCGCGCGATGACTCGTATCTCAACTGTTGCTCGTATTTCAAAGCAAAAATCGCTTGCTCGATGGCTTGTATCTCAAAAATCTTGTATGTTAGGGCACTCGTATCTCGAGGTACCACTGTATTAGGAAAGATGAGAATTAACAACAATAAAAAGAAGCAGCGGAGGCGAACACAATCCCAGATTTCCACTGGACATGCAGCTCTCTGCTCACAGGCCTCCCCTCCCTCTAGCAGGGGTGACATTTGACTGGCGTCCCCTTCTTGCCTGAGTTCCCCTCCAGGCCGGCAGCCCAGCATCTGTGTTCCTGGCACCTGGCCAGTTCTCCCGTCCCTCGTTCTCCAGCTCCCGTTATCCCAGTGGACGGCAAACTGCAGCTGGAGAGCCGCGGTCTGCCGCTCTGTTGACTCATGAGTTTGCCGGCCACTGGCATCGGAAGATGGGGTGGGGGACAGTAACTGGTATGTTCTCTGGATGTGCCATGTCTAGCGGTGATTTGCCAGAAGGAAAGGGACAGAGCCAGAGGCAGAGAAAGTGCCCCACCTAGAGGCCTCGAAACAGAAGGGAGGGATCTTGGAAACCAGAAACAGCTGCTTGGGAGAGTTCAGGCCTGTAACACTCGGGAAATCACCAGCAAGAGGAGAAAAGGTGTGGCTAGCCGGGGTCCTGCGTCCAACAAAACACTTTTGCAGGCCTGGAGGCAGCAGGGACCCGCCCCTCCCCCGGCCCCACTATCCCTCGTGGCCATCCTGCCTTCGTTCCCGGGCGAGCCATGCCACCATCCGGCACTGGCAGGGTCTTCTCAGAAGATCACCTGCCCTGTTACACAGGGAAGAGCACGAAGACATATCCCAGGGAGCTGCCCTTGGCCAGGAAGCTGCCCTCGGCCAGGGAGCGCTAAGGATGCTTTCCAAGGAACGGGAACCGGTCCCTGTGCTCCTGATGGGAGAGGACAGTGCAGCTGGACCACGACGGACCATCTTGTTCATCAGGAGGGAGCTGGGCCACTCCGCCCCTTCGGAGGAGGGGCTAGCTGGAGTCTGTGAGAGCAGGCCAGGGCCCCTCCTATGACATGGGGATTTAGACATGGGGGTGGGCTCCCTGTTGAAAATTTAAAAAATATATTTTTTCAATAATAGTTTACATTCAATATTATTTTGTATTAATAGTTTACACAGCCAATATTTCAGGTGTACAGCATAGTGGTGAATTATATACTTTACAAAGTATTTCCTCCGATATTCCCAGTACCCAACTGGAACATACATAGTTATGACAATATATATTTTTATTTAACCCTCACCTGAGAATATTTTTCCTTTGATTTTTAGAGAGTGGAAGAGAGAGGGAAAGACATAGAGAAATATTGATGTGAGAGAAACTCATCGATGGGTTGCCTCCCGCAAGTGCCCTGACCAGGCCCCCGGCCAGGGAGGAGCCTACAACCGAGATAGGTGTCCTTGACCGGAACCGAACCTGGGACCCTTCCATCTGCGAGCCGATGCTCTATCCCCTGAGCTGAACTGGATAGGGCTACAATACTATTGACTATATTCCCGATGCGGTACCACACATTCTTGTGACTGTTTTGTAACTCTCAATGCCTTCACCTTTTCACCCAGTTTCTCAACCCCCCCCCTCCCTCTGGCAGCCATCTATCCGTTCTCTGAATCTCTGTTAAATTTTTTTAAAACATATTTTATTGATTTTTTTACAGAGAGGAAGGGAGAGAGATAGAAAGTCAGAAACATTGATGAGAGAAAGACATCAATCAGCCGCCTCTTGCATGCCCCACAGTGGAGATGTGCCCCCAACCGGAATCAAACCTGGGACCTTTCAGTCCGCAAGCTGATGCTCTATCCACTGAGCCAAACCGGTCTCACAAATTATTTTTTTTTAAGAAAAAAATTGTGTCCGCCAAGAATGAGAAACCCACGCGGGTATCATATGATTATTGTTAATTATCTTCCGTTGAAAATGTTATGTATGAACTTTGTGTGTGTGTGTGTGTGTGTGTGTGTGTGTGTGTGTGTGTGTAAAAGGGCAAGTTTCATTTCTTGCAGCGTTAGGAGGCCCGAGACCTTAGAAGACAAAGCAAAGAGAGACCTTCAGCCGGACACAGGAGCCGAGGAGAGCCAGGAAAACGGGCGCACAGCCTGGCAGGGGCCGGGCTCCTGGCGGGGAGGCGGTGATGGGGAGCTGGCAGGGGGGACCTGGGACCTGAGCAGAGAGAGGCAGGGGGGACCTGGGACCTGAGCAGAGAAGAGAGAAGGGCTGCTTCTCCAGGGAGCACTGACCGGGTGAGCCGCCGAGGTGCAGGCAGAAGCACACGGGTGGCCACCAGCACCGAGGCCAAAGCGTGACCTGACCCCGCACGGAGGCGCTGTGACAGGTGAGGGCCCTGCAGTGGAGCACCTCGCTCCGAATGAATGCGGGCTCAGCGCCTGCCCGCCCGTGCAGGGCCCTGGACCGCTCCCTACCTGTCTGCGCTCCCCTCCTGCTGCAGGCCAGGGCCCGCCTCCCCCTGCAGCTGCTGGGGGGGAGGACCGAACAGGCGGCGGGATGGGGAGGACCGAACAGGCAGAGGGAGGGCGGGGAGGATTGGCTCGGAGGACGGAGGACGGTGATGGTGATTGGAACTGGCTGCGCGGCAGCGGGAAACAGGGTGGGAACAGCGGGCCCCGGGCTGCCGGGCTTTCAGCAGCTGCTCAGCCCCGAGCTCCCCGGCCGGGCCACGTGCCAGCAGCGAGGCGCCCTCGGGCTGCAAAGAGATTCCAGATGCGCCTCCGCACTGCCCGGGGCCTCCACGCGCTGCCCAGGGCCTCCACCCCTCCACCCCGCAGCGGCGACGGGCACTCTCCTGCCCGTTAGGGTTTATCTCTGCCTTTATGATAGCGTGTGTGTGTGTGTGTGTGTGTGTGTGTGTGTGTGTGTGTGTGTGTGTTTGACATAGAGATGGGAGCAGGGATGGCCCCTGCAGGAGGGGCAGGAAGGGGTCTCCCCGAGTGTCCGGTGTCACGGAGCTCCCCAGGGGGCGGCGGCGGGAACCCTCCTTAGCTCGGGGCCAGCGGTGGCGGGGCGCTCGGCTTTTGTCCTCCTCTGGCTCGCACCGGCTCGCTGCCCCTCCTCGCCCCCGCCCGCCCTCCTGCCTTTGAGCATTTTCTTACTTTCTGGGCCGCCCAAGGTGCTCCAGACGCTGCTTCTGGTCTTTCCCTCGGCTCCCTGCCTGGGATGCACAGCTCCTCCTCGGGAGCCCTGGCTTCTTTTAGGGGCGGGTGTTGCTCGGATTAAAGAGGAAACGCGCTGCTGTTTTCCTCGTCGCTGCGTGTACCAGCCTCTGGACACGTCTGGTTTCTGGCCCTCAAATGTGTGGCTCAAGCAATTATTTGAAAAAACAAAAAACAAAAACAACACACACAACATGTTTTTATTGATTTGAGGAAGAGAGGGAGAGAGCATACATCAGCTGCCTGCTGCAACCTGAGCATGTGCTCTGGCTGGGAATCGAACTGGTGACCTCTCGGTGCGTGGGCTGACGTACAACCCGCGGAGCCCAGCAGCCAGGGCTGCACCTCAAGCAGTTCTGTGCGGCTCCTGGAAACGCTGATGGTAAGATGGTTCAGCTTGATTTCATGGAATGAAACAATGCTGAGATGAAGACAGGATTTATCTTTTTTTCAATACATTTTATTGATTTCCATATATATATGTGTATATATATATATATATATATATATATATGTGTATATATATATATATATATATATATGT
>PVJN01034182.1:0-23025 GCA_004026805.1 Lasiurus borealis | reverse complement strand
ACTCCCTCTATCTAGAGCCTCCATATGATACTTGCAGCTAAGAATAATTTGGAGGCATCCATGGATAATAATATCTGCTCAGCACACTTTAGACAGGCATCAACAGAACTTCCCATCACAAGTCACACTCCCTAGTGAAATCCAGAGGAACATTCTGCTCTAGGTTGCATACCAACCTTCAAATACCAAATTCTGAGCCAATTTACCAGCATGTATGTGTGCCCTTAGGCAGAGAAAAATAAAAACCTCATGCAGGAAAACGTGCCAAGTACATTATAAATAGGCTCCTCCTTTCCTTTCATCCTTTTTGGATTGTTCTCTCCATTCCCACTGCGCTCTTCACTCTCTCCTGCATTCCCCCAAGCTATGCAGCTGTGATAGAAAATAAAACTATACCCTATTATCTTCCTTTCCAGTAAATACGGTGGAGAAGTGAGGGGAACATTTATAAGGAGAAACAAAAGGGAACTAGAAACTGATGAAGCAATACCAGACTCAGTAACTGATCCATACCCTTTGTGCCTGGGGCAGGGAGATGGACATCCCACTTATCGTAGTTATTCTCAGGTTTCTACACCAATATAAGTGGGAAGAGGTGCTTTTGCAGTAAATACTTCACCAGTTATATTTTCATTTTATTGTCCATTGTTAGCCCACTAATTTGAGGCCTGCTTGCTTTCTTTGTCTCCCTCCTTCCCTCCCTCTCTCCCTCTCTACCTCCCTCCCTCCTCCCTCCTTTCCTTCCTTCCTTCCTTCCTTCCTTCCTTCCTTCCTTCCTTCCTTCCTTCCTTCCTTCCTTCCTTTCCTTTTTCTTAAGAAGAAGCACTCTAATTACTTCCATTTGGCAGATTAGGGAAGAGATTAAGTAAGGAAACTGTGAGTTCCAATTTGTCAGAATTCAGGTCTCCACATGTGGAGACATGGAAAATGAGTAATTAAAGAATGCAGGCAAAACCTTGCTCATCTGTTTCTCTGTCTTTTGATTTGAGCTTCTGGCCATGATGAACCTGAAAGGAAGGGTGTAAGGGCTTGTGAAAGTGAATCAAAGGGGTGGGGTTAAGAAGAGGGAGGTGTTACCATTTTTTTTTTTAAGTTCCTACAGTTACAAATTACTTAACTCAGCCACAATTTCTTACTTTAGGAACAAATTGCCACTTCTGCTCCAGGGGAAGAAAACAAGGTATTGTAAATACTTCTTTGTTTAAAAATGTTTATTTATGTTTTCCTTCTTTGTTGAAGTGCCTAGCTCAACAACAAATGATCAAGAGCCCCAGAAACAGAAATAGTATATAGAACTCCATTCCCTGGGAATTCTGTGCAAGTCAGAGAGATTTAATCCCAAGCTACTTCAATGTTTCTACTGGAAAGAGGGCTAAGGGGGTGAGAGCATTCATTTTCAAAGAAGCTAGAAAAATAGTTTTATCAGGATTGAGAAACTATGAATGGAGTTTTTTTTTTTTTTTTTTTTGTCACATTTCTAGATTTGCTACTTTTGTATCTGTCACCCTAGACAGAGAAATAGAATCTTCTCAGAATAAGTGAGCCCAAATCCTTCACTTGGCAACATGAATTTGATCGTAGTTATTAATATGTGGGACTAGTGGCTTGACTCTCTACACTCCTGTCTTGGCCACCATATCATGAGCCATTAACTTTCCTCTTTCATTAAATAATATAAATCCCTCCCCTCTCCCAACCTTATACTAGGTGCTCATCATAAAACACCGCTAGCTATTACTTCCTTTGGAAAATAGCATTAGGTGAATATGAACATGCTGGAGGCTGGGGAGATGTTATCTTCTGATATGCTCAACTCCATGAAGTAGATAAAACCATCATCAGGATCGTGAGGAAGTCAAGGGACTTTGGACCTCCTCTTGTGGAAAAGGGCACGGGATTCCTTCCCATACCATCCTCTTCCTCATCATTCCTCTTCTCACCCTCCTCTTGTCCATCTTCTTTCATAACCTGATTCCTTGATTTATCACTAAAATCTTAGCGACAATAAAATACAATGGCAAAAGCAAGTGTATCCAGAATCCAGAGAATGGGATTGTAGTGATAACTCTGCTATGAAAGAGCTGTAGCTGCTGGTCAGCACATTTAACCTCTCTGGGCCTTAGTTTCCTAGCTGATAAAATGAGGTAATTGGATTAGAGGGACTCTGAAATTCTTCCCAATTCTGATATGCAAGAGTATGTGTATTTACAATGAGACATTCTAATGAAAGACATAATCATTTTCTTATTTTCATAGTTCTCTAGATTATCCTCTAAGCCCCTTTACAGATTGAACAAAAGAGCATTTCATTCTGAAAAAAGCCACAATAGGCTTCTAATATAGAGATTTATAGTCTTCTCTGAAAAAAAAAATTGTACAACCTTTATATGGACAAACTATTTCCAGTAAAATTACATCATGAAATTTTGAATCCTTCAGAAAACACTTTCCACTGTTGGGTTAAACTTTACTAATGACTGGCTTAGCACGTCTGTAAATTTCTGTGAAAAAAAACAATTGTTTTTTGTTGTACATGAGCTAATATATCTGGGCTACATCTGATATAGTAATAATGATATTAATGAGAGAATTCACAAAGTGGGAAATAACTGAATGTTAGCTTTCCACAAAAATCAGCTCTTTCATTGGAGAGAATTATTGTTTATAAGAATTTGTTATAAAAAACTAAATTCTAAAATAACTAGTTATAAAGGTAAAAACCCCAGACTCAAAGGTAGTATTTTCTCTTTTTCTACCTTCATGGTGAGTAATGTTTGGCTAACCAGCCAAACATTTTCCATATGAATGTAATGCATGAGTTCTAAAAAGATAAAATAATATATAGAAAGCAGAAAAAGCATTATCTGAATAAATATCACCCTAAAGGAAAATGAGAGGTTATTTCCAAGTTGACATTGAATCTGATAAACAAAATACAGGGAAGTTTCTAATGTTTTATGAGGGTGTAGCATTACTATAAAACTAAACTTTTTTTTTTTCATTTCCTTTAATCAACAATGTCAGTCTAGATTAGCATCAGCCTCTGGAATACACAGGAGCTGAAACTAGGACATGATTTAGAGGCTGGGAAGCTGTTTTGTTAAGTACAAGACTGTAACTAGGAGTAATTTTAATAGTATCATTTAATCCCAGTTGTGATGAAACCAAGTCTTTGCCTACACATGCCTCTCCCTTTATTCAACTATTTGACTAGGGAGAACTGGCTTTTCTCAAGTTCTCATTCTAGTTTCCTCAGTGTGTCAGGTGGTATCAGTGGAAGACTCAGTTCTAGATAATATTTTAGGACGTTCCAGGCCCAGGCATTTGATTTATTTTTAGTCATTTAACAAGGTTGAGAAATTATTTGACTAGAAAGTGACAGTAAATTAAACTGCTATTTTTAAAAATAGAGACCTGGTTGGAAAAGACTTAAATTCAAATGTTAGGATAACTAAAGGTGATATTTAGAAGTTGAATATAGTACCAAAAGAGAGTGAAATCTTGAGTTCTTTTGTTCAAGAAGATCAGTTTCAAAAGGTCACAATTCAGGAAGAATAAAGGCAAAAAAAAAAATCTTGGTTTCTCTACTTCTCTACAAGCATTTCCCATTAAATTGTGCATGATTTCAAGTTTAAGTAGCTAAAAAAAAAAAGGGTAGCAAAAGCCCAACTATGAGCACAATGACATGATATACAAAGTATTTCTATACATCTATTTTGTGCAAACTGCGATTACTAGCTCTGGGATATATGAAGTAGCATAAGAAAATTTTACCCTGGAGGAACTTATTCTGGAGCTGGAAAGACAGAAATAGAACTAGCAGTGTGACAAATGTCAAGTACGTGGTCACAGCTATGTTATGATCTGGTGGCAGACATGCTCCTTTTTATCCCAAAGGTCTGGAAAAGCTTTCAGGGAAAAAGGAGGTACTTGGACAGAGTTTGGATTTCAATAGAATAAAGGAGGAGAAAAGGCATTCTAGGAAACAGGAATATCATATATAAAGTGATAAATAAGGTTAAGAAATAAAAATATAGATAAAAGTGGGTGAGAAAAAATACAAAGTTAAAGAGACGCATCCATATTCCTCATTTTCTGTGCAAAGTCTGCACTAGTGCAGTGTATTGAAAAGAGGCACTGGCTGAGAGAGGGACCTGGTTCCACTGCCACTTTTATGGTGACTGTCTCATCAAGGAGCTGCTGACACACGAGAACCAACTGTTCTCTGATGTACAGCAGCACTAAAATTTGAGACAATTTTCTTAAACTTCAGTTTTCCAATACGTAAAATAATAATGTTGGACTAATATGTTTTTTAAAGCCCTTAAGTCCATTTAGGTCTTTGGGATACTAATTGGATAATATATATTTGTCTCATTTCACTGAAGTATAGTAAAAAAAGTAATATATAAGCCATTAAATTGTTTTACAAAAGTAAAATGAATAAAAAGAATTATTAAAATTATTAACATGGTTTCTCTCTACTTTTTTTTTTTTTTTTTAGATTTTCCCAATGGATTCTCTAACAAAATCAATCAATCAATTTGCCTTGGAATTTAGCAAAAAGTTAGCTGAATCTGCTGAGGGTAAAAATATTTTCTTTTCTCCATGGGGCATCTCAACCTCCTTAGCCATGGTGTATTTGGGCACCAGATGTACCACTGCATCTCAAATAGCCCAGGTAAGTGGTAAAGCTCAGTCACCCTTTCTTGCCTTAAACAAAATGTTCTCTTTACCTTTTATCTTCATTTTTCTCCCAAATTCCAGATAGCTCTCATTTTATAACCATAGCCTCCAAAACAAAAGAAGTGCTATGAAAAATTTTCTAGTCTGGCCAGTGTGGTTCAGTGGTTGAGCATTGATCTAAGACCCAGGAGGTCAAAGTTTGATTTTTGGTCAGGGCATATGCCCGGTTGGGGCATGCGTGCAAGAGGCACCTGATAATGATTCTCTTTCTTCATTAATGTTTCTATCCCTCTCTCCCTCTCCCTCTCTAAAATAAATAAAAATATATTTTAAAAAGTTTTACAGACCATAAAAAAAAAAGTCTGGGAAAGGAAGTTGATTTACTAGGAAAACTATTTAAGAACCTGTGTTCTCTAGCAAAATCATACATAGAGATGATGAGTTTATCAAGTTTGGTTCAACAACAAAAATTACTTTATTTGCATTATCAAGACATTTCAAGAAGTAATGGCTCAGATATTAAATAGTAGAATATGTATGTTTTGAATTTCAGAAGGATTTCTTGAAAACACAAATAGAAAAGTCAAGTAAGTTCTGTTCTTTGTACATTGCTTGTTTCTTTTTCAATCCTTATTTGTCTTGATGAATCTAAAAAGCCTGTTTGGAGCATGAAAATGCAAAACAATAACCTATCTAATATAAAGGTAATATGCCAATTAACCATCATTCTGTTACACCCATAAGACATACCCATCAGCCAATCAGGAGCAAGTATAAAATTAACCCAACAAAGATGTCTGTGGCCACTGAGAGAGCAGGAGGGAGGCTTGGGTTTTCCTGGCAATGGAGGAAGCCAAGCTTTCCACCCCATGCCCCAAGGGAACCCCACCCTGATCTGGGACATCCTTCAGGGAAAACCTGATTGCCCCCACCCATGCACCAGGCTTTTATCCTATCTAATAAAAGAGTAATATGCAGCCGAGACCGGTTTGGCTCGGTGGATAGAGCACTGGCCTGCGGACTGAAAGGTCCCAGGTTCGATTCCGGTCGGGGGCATGTACCTTGCTTGTGGGCACATCTCCACTGTGGGGCGTGCAGGAGGAGGCTGACTGATGTCTCTCTCTCATCGATGTTTCTGACTTTCTATCTCTCTCCCTTCCTCTCTGTAAAAAATCAATAAAATATATTAAAAAAAAAAGAGTAATATGCAGATTGACCATCATTCCAACACATAAGATGGCTGCCCCCATGTGGAGACAAGATGGCCACCACAAGGTGGTCATCAGGGGAGGGTAGTTGGGAAGGACCAGGTCTGCAAGGGAGGGCAGTTGGAGTTGATTAAGCCTGTAGGAGAGGGCAGTTAGGGGTGACCAAACCAGAAGAGGAGGGAAGTTTAGGGTGACTGGGCCTGTAGGAAAGGGCAGTTGGGGGGGACCCAGGCCTGCAGGGAGGGCAGTTAGGGATGACCAGGCCTGCAAGGGAGAGCATTTAGGGGAAAACAGGCTGGCAGGGGAGCAGTTAGGCATCAATCAGGATGTCAGGGGAGTGATTAGGGGGTGATCAGGTTGTCAGGCAGAAGCAGTTAGGGGCAATCAAGAAGGCAGGCAGGCAAGCAATTGGGAGCCAGCAGTCCTGGTTTGTGAGAGAGATGTCTGACTGCCCAGTGGGATCAGGCCTAAACAGGCAGTCAGAGATCCCTTGAGGGGTTCCAGATTGGAGAGGGTGCAGGCTGGGCTGAGGGATACCCCTCACCCCCATACATGAATTTTGTGCACCAGGCCTCTAGTTTTAAATTAAAATAAACCAAAAAAAGAATAAATCCAGTCCTAAATTATATAACAATGGAAAGACCAAATGACTGAATTTCCACCCAAGACGGTGTCTTCTGTGCCAAGTATGGACATGGGTATCGCCAATAATTCTGGGTAAGACAGGCAGAATATATATTCTGTGAGTTTAGGTTTAGGTCATCAACTTTATTCTTGTAGTTCACAAGATACTATGGGGTTTAAAACAGCAACAACAGAATTATGGTTAATAATTATCAAAGGTTTAACCATTCAGCCATAGAGTTAATCTTAGGTGAATTTCACTCTGGGTCTGTTTCATATAAATATGTTGCTGGGTGTTTCTTGCCCTTGTTTTATTTCATATCTATTTAAACATTAACAGCTTCAATTTGCACCCCTTTTCCCTATGGAGAATGGTCCCCTTGCTGTTACTGTGTGCCAGCAGGAGCTTGGGTCAGACTTTGTTCCTCACTGTGAGCTAGTTCAGGATGTGGGAGATGGAATTATCGCCTTGTTTTTTTTACTGATGTATAATTCAGGGGAAACAAGGGTGCCCACATCCTTCCTATTAACCTGCAAATAAAACTCTGGGATGTAAATAAAGAATGCATTCATATGTCAAGTGGTGATAAACAATGGGAACAAAAGCCCTAACCTTGGAGAAGCAACAATTAAAACCCCTACATTTTCCAGATAATAAGGTGGTGACTTTTTGCTTAAATTGCTCATTGGACTCAATTGAACACATAGCCTTCTTTTCAAAGCAACTATAGATAAAAATGAAACTTGGGAAACAAGAGAATTTGATCTGTAAGGGCATTTTCAATATCATCCTAAATGTCCTATATAAAATATTAAAATAAAGAGCAAGTTAAATTAGACTTTTAAAATTTTATTTAAAAGCAATTCTTTTTTTTTTAAATATTGATTTTAGAGATGAAGGGAGATATGGAGATAGAAACATCAATGATGGGAGAAAATTATTGATCAGCTGCCTCTGCATGCTCCATGCTGGGGATGGAGGTCACAACCCAGGGATTGAGCTCACAGCCCGGACCTGGAATTGAACTGTGACCTCCTAGTTTATAGGTCCATGCTCAACCACTGAGTCATGCTGGCTGGGCTAAAAGCAATTTTTGACTTACTGTACTAGTTCAGCTAACATCCTGTTAAGTCAAATCAGAACCCCCTTGGTTTATTAATTATATGTTCTGTAACATGTATTTATCAAGGTGTGTTTGATATGATTATTTCTCTGTAAAGGGCATCCACATTTTGTCTTTTTATTGAAATTACAGGTGCTTCAATTTAATAGAGATCAGAACATCAAATCTTATCCTGAAGGCGAAAAGAAAAGGAAAACGGTATATTTTACATTTTAATATCCATTTGTTGATAAGGGGGAAACCACTTTTAGCATATGCATGTTAATGGCTAATATAAGCTAACTTTACTGCGTAAATATTCTTAGAAATATGTGTTAAATTTTTTCATAATACAATATGTCTACACTCTTTGGAAGGGCTATCTTTTTTAACCTTATCTTTATCTCTTCTCCTTTTTGCTTCCCTTTCAAAACAGCTCTACTTTCAAAATTATTTCTGCTTTTGCAAAGTAACTGTGAAGAAAATGATACTCTCAATTATTTTTATCATTACAGAAAATATTTATCTATTTTATAATTAATTTCATCTTTTGTTTACACCAAATCATTTCATCAGTTGTAGGTTATTCTATATATACACAATTCTTGTTCAATGTTTTTATTTAACTTTTCCCTTTTCTATTAAAGGACTGCAACTTGAGGAAGGTTGAAGAAATACACTCCGATTTCCAGACACTCATCTCCGAAATCAACAATCCCAATAATGCTTATATACTTAAAACAGCCAATGGGATATATGCAGAAAAAACGTACCCATTTCTCAATGTAAGTGCAAATATATTATTTAAAGCTTATGGAAAAGAAAGAGCCATGTGAGATCAATCAATGAACTCTGTCTACATTTCTTTAGGAATTTCAGGGACAATCTTAATGTGGTCAGCATTTCTGGTAAACAATTATTTAGAGCAACCAATAAGTGTCTAGTCCTAGACCGATGATAGGTCTCAAACCAGATCTAGTGATCAGATTCTTATCCAAAGTAGTAATATATTAATGAAATTTATATAATCTGTGTGCCAACATTTGTTTCATGGGAAATGGACTAAAATATGTAGAGTATGGACGTAGGGTAAATCTGAAGGAGTGGAGGGTGATGTTGGCCACAGGAATATGCCTGGAAACTGTTATGGAGAGCAAAGCTGACATTGCAATCAAACAAGTCATTTCCCCCCATGACTTTACAGATTTTGGAAGATTCTTTTTTTTTATTGTGTTACATGTATACATATCTCCCCATTGCCACCCCTGCCCACGTCCGAGGCATGCCCCAACCCTCCAGTGCCTGTGTTCATTGGTTATGCTTATATGCATGCATACAAAACATTTGGTTGATCTCTTATCTATCCCACCTCTCCTTAAACTTCCTGCTGTAATTGACAGTCTGTTTGATGCTTTACTGCTTCTGTATCTATCCTTTTGTTTATAATGTTCTTTATTATCCACAAATTAGTGAGATCATGTGGAGTTTCTCCTTCATTGATTGGTTTATTTCACTAAGCATAATGCTCTCTAGATCCATCCAGGTTGCTGCAAATGGTAAGAATTCCTTCTTTTTAATGGCAGCATAGAATTCCATTGTGTAGATGTACCACAGTTTTCTGACCCACTCATCTGCTGACAGGCACCTAGGCTGTTTCCAAATTGTAGCTATTGTAAATTGTGATTCTATGAACATAGGGATACATAAATCCTTTCTGATTGGTGTTTGTAATTTCTTAGGATAAATTCCTAAGAGTGGGATTTCTGGGTCAAATGGGAGATACATTTTTTAGTTTTTTTTTAGGAAACTCCATACTGTTTCCCACAGTGGCTGCACCAGTCTGCATTCCCACCAACAGTGCACAAGGGTTCCTTTTTCTCCACATCCTCGCCAACACTTGTTGATTTTTTGATGTTTGCCATTCTGACAGGTGTAAAATGGTATTACATTGTCCTTTTGATTTGCATCTCTTGGATAATTAGTGACTTTGAAAATGTTTTCATGTGGCTCTTGGCCTTCCTTCTGTTGTCTTTTGAAAAGGTTCTATTTAGGTCCATTGCCCATTACTTTATTGGATCATTTATCTTCCTTTTATTAAGTTGTATAAGTTGGCTGTAGATTTTAACATTTATCAGTGATAACATTTGCAAATATGTTCTCCCATACAGTGGGCTTTCTTGTTGTTTTGTTGATGGTTTCTTCTGCTGTGCAAAAGCTTTTTGTTTCGATGTAGTCCCATTTGTTTATTTTTTCTTTAGCTTCCATTGCCTTTAGAGCAGTATCAGTTAATAAGTTTTTTTGGCATATGTCTGAGATTGTGATGCCTGTGGATTCCTCTAGTATTTTTATGGTTTCCCTTCTAATGTTTAAGTCTTGTATCCATTTTGAGTTTATTTTTGTATATGGTGTAAGTTGGTGGTCCAGTTTCATTTTTTTGCATGTATCTGTCCAATTTTTCCAACACCATTTATTGAAGAGGCTATCTTGGCTCCATTGTATGTTCATGCCTCCTTTGTCAAATATTAATTGGGCATAGTGTTTTGGGTGGATATCTGGGTTCTCTATTCTATTCCATTGGTCTATATGTCTGTTCTTGTGCCAGTACCAGGCTGTTTTGAGGACAGTTGCTTTGTAATATAGCTTGAAATCTGATATTGAGATCACACTTACTTTATTCTTCTTTCTCAGAATTGCTGTGGCTATTCATGATCTTTTTTTATTCCAGATGAATCTTTGAAGAATTCTTTCTAGGTCTGTGAAATATGTCGTTGGTATTTCAATGGGTAGTGCATTGGATCTATAGATAGCTTGGGTAGTATGAATATTTTAATGATGTTGATTCTCCCAATCCATGAGCATGGTATGCTCTTCCATCTGTTAGCATCTTCCTCTATCTCTTTTTTCAGTGTCCTGTAGTTTTCTATAAATAGGTCTTTTACCTCCTTAGTTAGGTTTATTCCTAGATATCTGAATTTTTTTGGTGCGATGGTAAATGGAATTGCTTTTTTAGTCTCTCTTTCTGTAATTTCACTATTAGTGTATAAAAATGCCACAGATTTCTTGGCATTAATTTTGTATCCTGTTACATTGCCAAATTCATTTATTAAGTCAATCAGTTTTTGGATGGAGTCCTTCGGGATTTTTATGTGCAGTATCATGTCATCTGCAGATAAGGACAGATTTACTTCTTATTTTCCAATTTGGATGCCTTTTATTTCTTCTTCTTGTTTAATTGCAATGGATAATACTTCCAGTACTATGTTGAACAGGAGAGGTTAGAGTGGTCTCTTGTTCCTGTTTTTAGGGGAAATGATTTGAGTTTTTGCCCATTGAGTATAATGTTAGCTGTGGGTTTATCATATATGGCTTTTATGATGTTGAGGTATGATCTTTCTATTCCCACTTTGCTGAGAGTTTTTATCAAGAAAGCATGTTGAATTTAGTCAAATGCTTTTTCTGCATCAATTTATATGAATGTGTGATTTTTATCTCTCAATTTATTTATGTGATGTATCACATTTATTGATTTGTGGATATTGTACCATCCTTGCATTCCTGGGATGAATCCTACTTGGTCATGGTATATGATCTTTCTGATGTACTGCTGGATCCGATTTGCTAAAATTTTGTTGAAGATTTTGGCATCTACGTTCATGAGAGATATTGGCCTATAATTCTCTTTCCTTATGTTGTCTTTATCTGGTTTTGGTATTAGGGTGATTCTGGCTTCATAGAAGGTGTTTGGAAGTGTTCCTTCTTCTTGAATATTTTTGAATAGTCTGAGAAGGATAGGTTTTAATTCTTCCTTGAAGGTTTGGTAAAACTCTCCTGTGTAGCCATCTGTTCCTGGGCTTTAGTTTGCCTGAAGCTTTTTGATGACTGCTTCAATTTCTTCCATAGCTATTGGCCGATTGAGATGTTTAGATTCTTCCTGATTGAGTTTTGGAAGGTTATATTTTTCTAGGAATATGTCCATTTTCTGCAAATTGTCCATATTGTTGGAATAGAGTTGTTCATAGTATTTTTTAACAATCCTTTGTATTTCGGCAGGGTCTGTTGTTATTCTCTTTCATTTCTGATTTTGTTCATTTGGATCCTCTCTCTTTCCTTCTTGGTGATCCTGGCTTGAGGTCCATCAATCTTCTTTATCCTTTCAAAGAACCAGCTCTTGGTTTTGTTGATCTTTTGAATTGTTTCTTTGGTCTCTATGTTGTTTATCTCCTATCTGATCTTTACTATTTCCTTCCTTCTGCTTACACTGGACTTTTCTTATTGCTCTCTTTCTAGCTCTTTGAGTTGTAGGGTTAGGAAATTTATTACCATTGTTTCCTGTTTTTTTGCAGTAGGCTGATAGGGCTATGAACTTCCCTCTCAAGGCTGCTTTCATTGTGTCCCATAAATTTTGTATTGTTCTGTTGTCATTGTCATTTGTTGCCATGATGTTTTTTATTTCTTCCTTGATCTCTCTGGTTACCCAGTCTTTCTTTAATAGCATGCTGTTTAGTCTCCATGTGTTTGATTTCTTTATATTGTTTTTATTGTAGTTGATTTCCAGTTTTATGTCACTGTGATCTGAGAAAATGCTTGATATGATTTATATCTTCTTGAATTTGAAGAGACTTTTCCTATGACCCAACATATGCTCTATCTTTGAAAATGACCCATGTGCACTGGAGAAGAATGTATATTCTATAACTTTGGGGTGAAATGTTTTGAAGATGTCAATTAATTCCCTCTGGTCTAGTGAGTCATTTAGGATTGATGTTTCTTTGATGATTTTTTGTTTAGAGGATTTGTCCAGTGGTGACATTGTGGTATTAAAGTCTCCTACTATGATTGTATTGCTGTCAATCTCTCCCTTAATATCCTCCAGGAGGTTTTTTATGTATTTAGGTCCTCTTATATTGGGTGCATATATGTTTACCAGAGTTATTTTTTCTTGTTGGAATGTTCCCTTTGGTATTATGAAGTGGCCTTCTTTATCTCTTGTTATGTCCTTTACTTTGAGATCTAATTTGTCAGATATAAGTATTGCAACCCCAGCCTTTTTTTTTATTTCCATTTGCCTGAAATACCATCTTCCATCCCTTCACCCTCAATCTGTGTGCATCTCTTTTCCTGAGCTGGGTTTCTTGTAGACAGCAGATATATGGGTTTTGTTTTCTTACCTAATTGGTTTACCCTATGTCTTTTGATTGGAGCATTTAATCCATTTACATTTAAAGTTATTATTCATAGGTACTTATCTGTTGCCATTTTTAGTCTTTACCCCCAAGTTTCTTCTTCACTTCCTATTTCTTTTTATTACAGCAGACCCTTTAACATTTCTTGCATTGCTGGTTTGGTGGTAATATATTCCCTTAATCCTTTTTTTGTCTGTGAAGTTTCTGATTTCACCTTCAGTTTTGATGAAAACCTTGCAGGGTACAGTATTCTTGGATTCAGACCCTTCCTTTGCATGACTTTGTATATTTCATTCCATTTCCTTCTGGCCTGATGAGTTTCTGTTGAAAAATCAGTTGCTAGTCTTATGGGTGTTCCTTTGTAGGTAACTTTCTTTTTCTCTGGCTGCTTTTAAGATTCTTACTTTGTTGTTGGTGTTTGGTAATTTAATTATAATGTGCCTTGGTGTCGGTTTTTTGGGGTTCATTTTGCTTGGGACTCTGTGAACTTCTTGGATTTGTGTGGGGTTTCTCTTTTTTATATTAGGGAAATTTTCTCTCATTATTTCTTCAAACAGGTTTCTATTCCTGCTCAGTTTCCACTCTTTCTGGAACCCCAATTATGCAGATGTTGTTTTGTTTCATGTTATCCCAAAGTTCCCTTAGGTTTTCCTCCTGCTTTTTAATTTTTTCTAGAAGCTGCTGTACTTTGGTATTTTTTTCTAAGTTATCTTCTAGCTCACTGATGCAGTCTTCTGCTTCTCCTAGTCTACTTTTGATGCTTTCTATTGAGTGTTTATAGCAGTGATGTCATTTTTCATTTCTTCTTGATTATTCTGCATTTCTTCTTGCTTCATCTTTATTTCCTGTTGGCTCTTCTTCACATTGTCAGTTTTGTCTTCCATTCTTTTCATCCACCTTATGATCATTTCTCTGAACTCTTTCTCTGCCAGGCTTATATCTGCTTCTATTTCATTTACTTCCTTTTCTGGTGATACCTGCCTTTCTGTTGTACACGGGCTGTTTCTTCTTCTCCCTATGGTCTTTCTTCTCCAGGTGTCTGGTTATGTAGTTCTCTCTCCTACGTTCATTCAAAGGCACAAACTACAACACAACCAGGGACAACACACAAGGCACTGAACAGAAATGTATTCACGATGTTAATAACCACAATTAAGGTGACCACCAATGAAAGACAAATTAGGGGTAAGTAGAGAAAGAAGAGGAGGAAAATGAGGAAAAAAGAAAAGAAAGACGTGCCAAAATCAAATTGGGAGAGGGAGAAAAAAAATGAATAAAATATAAAATACAATAAAAAAATAAAAAGGAGAAGTAGAAGAAGAAGAAGAAAAAGAAAAAAGTCAGAGAGATAAGAAAGAGGATAAGAGAGTAAAGGGGAACAAAATATAGATTGAGGAGAAAATTCCAATAGAACAGTCACTAATCCCAACAAATGCAGGCAACAAGTACCTGGAGATTAATATAAACTACAAATAACAACTAATATCAAAAGAGGTGAGGGAAAAGAGGTAAAAATCAAACCAAAGAAATCAAACCAAAAGCAAAATAAAACAAGTAGAATAAGCTAAAACACTCTCACAAAAAACAAAATCGTACAAAAAATCTATATAATCACTGTTCAGGCAAACAGCAACAAAAGGACATAGAGAAAAACAACTTTTTGGATAGTGAAGACAAGAAGAGAGAGATTTGTATGGACTTGGAGTAGGGATTTGAAATTAGATATATAAGTGTGGTGAAATTTTAACCAGGTAAATAGAAAGAATAGGGAGAATCTAAAGTTGGAAAAGGAAAAGAGAAACAAGATAACAAAATGGGGAAAGTTAGGAGGAGAGTGTTGGCATAAAAGTAGAGTTGAGATAGAGTATAATTATGCTAAAGGAAAGATGAAAATAGAATGTAGAACTCTGATCCCAGAGTAAAATAAAGAGAAAACGAAATGACACTTTTTTTTTCTAAAAAGGTAAATTAGTAGTAGTAATAATACTAGTTGAAAACAAAAATGTAATAATTAAAAAGGTAAAATCAATTGAGAAAAGAAAAAAATAGTTTTTAATTAAAATATGGAAAAATAAAAAATAATAAAATAAAATAAAATAAAAATTTTTAAGAAAGAAAAAAAATAGAATGGGCAGTAGTGGAGGTCGTTCACTTCCACTATTGTTCTGTTTGGTACTCCTGTTTCCCAGTCGTGGGGGAAGGGGGTATTGCAGTTCCCTGTGTTCCACTGCGAAATGTGTTTTAATCTCTATTCTTTTGTTGTTATGCGAGAGTCAATTTGTGCATCATCCACTGGGTGGTAGTGTTTCAGAATTGACCTCTGAGACTAAGCACAGGACCTCTCTAGGCTGTGCTTAGATCCTGCTACTCTGTGGTTCTCAATACCGGTTTGTGGAGATTTGAGCAGCCGGGACACTATAATAACTCCCAGGCTATCCTTCTGCCTCAGATCAAAATAAATTATTTTCTAGAGCTCCTCTCTGTCACCAGCTCCAAGAGTCCACACTTAGGGATCATGTCCTGCCCCACATCTGCAGATCTCTACAGAAACAGCTTTTCCGTAGACCGGTTCCCACAATGTGCATGTCTGTGTTCTGTGGGACAGGAGACCTCACCTTATTCCAGGTGAAATCTGACCTTTCCATGTGCCCAATGGAGCTCCTCTGAGTCCCTGTGTCTGCGCCTATTGGAGAGCGGTGTTCTGAGTCTCCCAGCTGTTCTGTGGGTGCTGCAGCTGCAGCTTTCAGACCGCTGCTGACATCCACCTCCCTCTGCAAGATGGCATGGTCTCTGCATTCACACTGGTGGCTCCAGCCCCTGTGGCAGTGGGACTGCCTCATCAGGGGAGCCCCAACCAGTAGTCCCCCACCTTCTCCTGGAGGATAACTGTCTCTTAACTTGCCAACAAACACTCCCAGTGCAACTCGCAGCTGCTCTCTCTCCCTCTGCCCAGCAACAAGGCTCCAGACGCGTCCGTCTATTCTGCCACCATTTCTCAACCCCCAGAAGATTCTTAACATGGGATAATATCAACTTTGCCCCTTCTTAGTGGTTGGAATCCCCTGGAGCAGGCAATGACTTCATCTTCAGTTCAGACTCAAGGGCTTTTCAGAGGGATCTACCCCGGAGCCAGGACAAGCATTTACTTGTCTCATATTTGTCCATTACATCTTTGGCACATTTTAGAAAGGAGCCGAAGGATAGAGGGGTCCAGTGGGCAAAAAGCAAGGACATTGGCAGGGTGGAGGTATAGTAATAGAGTCAATAAACCTATCTTGAGATTTCAAGCCATAATGTCAGAGCTGTGGATGGCAGACCTTCCTTCTATACCTGGAGCTTTACATGTCTAGTCAGTGGCCAGCAAAATTTAAAGAGGAGTGTAGTCTTTGACCAAAACAGGGGTGGGAAAGAGAAAAGGGAGTGGTGTGTGTGTAGACAATTGTTCTTCTACCTAGCTTTTTGATAACCTATATAGACTTGATTTCTCAGTTTTGGAAAAACTCTACAAAAGGAATTTTTACCTGTATCTTTCAGAAATATTTAGAAGACATGAAAGCATACTTTGGTGTAGAGCCACAGCCTGTGAACTTTTTGGAAGCTTCTGACCAAATCAGAAAGGAGATCAACTCTTGGGTTGAAAGCCAGACTGAAGGTAAGCTGTCACCAAGGTACCTGTCTGCATGCTCTGCTTAAGCAGTGGTTTTTAAAAAAAATATTTTTTATTGATTTCAGAGATTAAGGGAGAGAAAGAGATAGAAACATCCCACACTAGGGATGGAGCCCACAACCTAGGCATGTGCCAACCCTTTAGTTGGGGGGCTGACACTCTATCCACTGAGCCAAACGGGCAAGGGTCAAGCATTGTTTATTGTTACACTGTCCATAGTGTTATTGAAATGAACTCTGATGCTTCATTTTATCTGCCCTCCCCCTGAAAGATCCCATGCATAATAGCTCTAGTTTCAGCTTTGAATAAATAACATATAAAAGGCCCACTCATAGTTGCTACTCAGAATATTAATGTTCATTGGAGTGAATTAAGAAAATTGGCAGCCCTAAATTCTCAGTTCCTTTTTCATGTAACTAGTGACTCAAAAGCCACTAGTGAGGCAAGAGTGACCATTATATTGAACTCATTGCTGATTTGGAGTCATCCAAAAGTTGCTTCTTTTAGAATTAGAATTAACTAGCATTCATTGGGTACCTGAACTGTTCCAGTTTACAAGAGGACCAAATAGGACTGTAGAAGGAAAAGCCCATTGTAATACACAACTCAAATTCAGCATAGTAGAGGTAGAAGAATGGTAAGGGGTAGAAGAATAGTAAGCAGCTGCAGGTTGAGAACCGCTAACAGGGTCACCTAAGACCATCGGAAAATACAGATATTTACATTACGATTCATAACAGTAGCAAAATTACAGTTATGAAGTAGCAACGAAAATAATTTTATGGTTGGAGGTCACCACAACATGAGGAACTTTATTGAAGGGACGCAGTATTAGAAAGGTTAAGAACCACTGCTCTAGTGTCACATTAATATGTGCCCAGCAGGATTTACCAGTAACCTGAATATCTGTGAAGCCAATGTCCTTCCTATTACTTAGAGCTACCAGAATGTGTGCAATAAGCAAACCAGTAGGTGGCACTTTAACTCTGAAGAAGATAGCAGAACATTTCTTAGAAGAGTCACTTTGCTCTGCATTACTTTGAAGTTGTCTATAAGTACATTTTGCACATCCTTTGTCAAATAAATTAACAGCATGGCTGTAGATTCAAGAGGCTATGCTCCTTGAAAACCTGTGAACCCTGAGAACAAAGCAATGAAACTTAAATCAACTGGATGTCAATTAACTTGAGATCAACCTGTGTAAACCACAGTCCTCGAAATGCTCTCTATTTGCATCTACAACTCTATCAAATGATAGAATAATTCATTTTGTGTGACATGGAGCTTAAAAAAACATTCTGTGCAAAAACCATATTTAAAAAATGACACACGACTTCCCAGATTAAATAATCAAAAATCATTCAAATTAAGTTTACTATACTGTCTTTAATCAGATAAAAAAAACAAATATGAAAGTTTCAGACAATTTTCACATCACCATTGATAAAGGAAATTTATAGTTAATTTCTAAAACCTAAAAGTTTGTTTGGGGCATTGGGGGAGAGCTGTATTTGTTGTGTTTTGTTTTGAGTAGACATGTTCAAGCCACACCTCAGATCTAGTGGAATCTCTAGAAATGCTGACCTTAGAACTTTTAAATAAAGCTGCACAGCATTTGGGAGATGCTCCTGTGAAGACTATAGTGGTTGAGGGGTTTGTTGGAGTCCATGGCAAAGGCTGACAAGAGCCAGTTCGCATCTCTTTAGGAATTAGGACTTGACATATCTTTTTTTGGAGGATACAAACCCACAATGGTAGTATTCTAAAAAAAAAGTCCTTAACCTAAATATTATCTTTGATGAAACATCAGGCAAATTTGAACTGAGAATTGATGGACATTCATTTTTTAAAAATACATTCTTATTGATTTCAGAGAGGAAGAGAGAGATAAAAACATCAATGATGAGAGGGAATCATTGATTGGTTGCCTCCTGCACTCCCCCTACTGGAGACGGAGCTCACAACCCAGGCATGTGCCCTTTACTGGAATTGAGCCTGGTACCCTTGAATCCTCAGTCCTCTATATACTGAGCCAAACCGGCTAGGGCTGATAGACATTCTTATATAACTTTTTCAAAAGTATCAAGGTCATGGAAGACAAGCATTGACTGAGAAACTCTCCCAGATTAAAGAGGACTAACAACTAAGAGGAAATGACAACTAAACATAGCTTGAGATCTTGGATCAATTTTTAGTCCAGAAAAATAAGTTATTGGAAAACTGATAAAATTTGAATAAGATCTGTTCATAATATGCTATCAAAGCTAACTTCCTGGTCTGGCAGGTGTGGCGCAGTGGTTGAGCATCAACCTATAAACCAGAAGGTCTCAGTTTGATTCCTGGTCAGGGCACATGCCTGAGTTGAGGGCTCAGTGCCCGGGAGAGGGCATGCAGGAGGAAGCTGATCTATGATTCTCTCTCATCATTGATATTTCTATCTCTCTCTCTCCCTTTCCCTTCTTCTCTGAAATCAATAAAAATATGTTTTTAAAAAAGGTGACTTCCTGGTTTAGATTATAATATTTCTTAATCATCATTTTTGTAAGTGTGGTATATCATCAAGATCGAAATATAACATTTGAAATCTGTCCTTTTGCTCTTGTAGGAAAAATCCTGAATCTCCTACCTGAGGATGCTGTAGATTCTACAACCAGAATGGTTCTGGTGAATGCCCTTTACTTTAAAGGAACCTGGGAACATCAATTCTTAGTCCAAGATACCACAGAAAAGCCTTTCAGAATAAACAAGGTAGGAATCATTTAATATTCAGTATGGGTTTTCACGTGGCATTTTAAAGGGGATCCTATTTTAAATTTACTCCTCTTTTAAAATATATGTTCTTAAAAGTATGGCTCTTACTAGGGCACAGATGGCTAAAGTAAGCATTACCAGTTTCATCCCACCTTGAAATTTCCTTTTCTCTAAAAATAGACTATTCACGTATTTTATCATTCAGTCCTTGCTACAACTACTAGTAATCTAGAGAAATAAGTTGTATTTATTTCCCAGCTGAGCAATACAGTGTGGTTAAGTGACTAAGTTAGAAGTCTACTAAAACTGAAAGTCTTCGCTATTATTTCTATTTTTGTTCTATTAAACGTATACTATCTTCTACCAAAAAAAAAAAAGAAATAAAAATATCACCTCTCTCAGTAAGGTTTCTATTCATGCTAAGACATAACACACTTGTTTTAGTATTAGAACTCACTACAGCAAAATTGGAAACAAGATGAAAGATACATCTCACAGCATCCAAGGGCCTACAGGTGGCTGGAACTTGGGACTTGCATGGAAACGAGGATCCAAATGTTGTCAGAATTCATTCTTTATCTTTCAACTGTTTCTCCCATCATTCTTCTCTCAAGTTGAGGTCTAACTTTCTCTTCTTCCCAGTTGGCAATGGCAGAACCTGGCTACCCTCACACCTCTTCCATTCGCAAGATAGTCTAATAGATCTCATTCCAAATTCCTGGGAAAGGAACTGATTGGCCAAAGTTTGCTAAAGTTGTTTAGTTCTGGGGTGGGGCATCTCGGACAAACAGTGCTGTGGAAGACCTATTTCTGAAATTTTATGTATGTATGCAATAAGCAGTTCCCAATCAGTTGGATAATAATGGGGAAGGCTAACCAGAAATTAGCTAGATAGTCACCTTAATATATTCAGCAGAAATTTTCAGTTGCAAGTGAAAGGAAAATATTCCAAACTAGCTCCAGTAAAATGTGAATTGTGTTAGCATTGACTCATGTAAAAAAAGAAACTGACATGTCCTAGAGTGGCACCTCTAGAGTCTCAAAATGTAATCTTAATCTCAGTTCTCTCTCTCTCTCTCTCTCTCTCTCTCTCTCTCTCTCTCTCAGTGTCTGTTTAGATCTCTTGCTTATTTTTAAAATTGGGTTGTCTTCTTTGTTACCACTGAGTTTTTAAGAGTTTTTTGTAAATTTTTCATGCCAATCCTTCTTTATCAGGTGTGTTTTGTAAATATTTTCTCCTAGTCTATTGCTTATCTCTTCATTCTCTTAGTGAGTTTCCATTTTTTATGATACTGAAACACTTTCTCAAAATGTTTGCCTTTGAAACACACCTTATTTAGTGTCTGAATCATTGGCACTTACATAGTTTGCATAAGATTATATACTCTTAAGTGTTTGATAGAATCAGCAACTATGTTATATACATGTTGCCACAATAATGTCAGAGAATGAAATTCCCATATCACCTGTTAAATTATGCTATCGAGTAGAAGACATATTTCCAGAAAGCAAAGTCTGAATAACTTTATTCAGTATTTAGCAGAGGATCACCAGATTGTCCCATGCCCCAGACTCCTGGGGACCAATGATGATGAAGAATGAAAGGTTTGGTGGAACACCTCCTCAGTGACTTTGCTACTTATTTCCCATAGACTACAAGCAAACCAGTGCAAATGATGTCGATGAAAAAAAAGCTTCCCGTTTTTCACATAGAAAAGCCACAAGCAATCGGCCTTCAACTCTACTATGAGAGCCGTGACCTCAGCCTGTTCATACTGTTGCCAGAAGACATCGGTGGGCTGGATCAGGTAAGACATCATCTGTCTGACATGAGGATAATTCTGGTGTTTACCCCCATGTAACATGGTGACCCTGTCTCCTAATTTGTAGAGAAAGGCTACCAATACAATTTCAGCTTTACAAAACTCTGTAGGGATGACACAGCTATTCCTTAGAAAGTGTCAGTAGTTGATAGACACCTGTAACTTGGGGTAGTCCCCCAAACAGCAATATGAACAACAGATACAGATATTCTTTGTCTCTCACAAAGTTGTGTGGATTGATCATTCGGGTATTTCTTCTCCCTCTGGCAGGACCTGCCTAATGGGAAATTAATTTTTTTGTTGTTAATCCTCACCCGAAGGTATTTTTCCAATGATATTTTTTTTTTAGAGTAGAAGCCTCCCTATCTTACCTTGTAAGAAGAGTCACATTCTTACAAGATAAGCCTTTCTTTCTAAGAGTGCAGGTTTCCGAGGGAGAGACTGAGAGAGAGAAACATTGATATAAGAGGGACACATCCATTGGTTGCCTCCTTCACATGCTCTGACCAGGTCTGGGGATTGAGCCTCCAACCGAGGTTACTAGCCCTTGACTGGAGTTGTATCTAAGACCCTTCAGTCCTTGAACTGAGGTTCTATCCACTGAGCCAAACTGGCTAGGTTGGGAAATTAATGTTTTAATCACCTAATTAAGGTAGCATTAGATGTACATTGTATAACATTAAATTTACAAACACATTTTTATCATGTAAACAGTCTTCAGAAGAAATAGTCTATGTAAGTATCATCTTCAGGTATTATTTAAGTTATTTACCAGGCACATTTTTATTAAGCCTGATATAACTTTGATTGGATGACATGCCTGAGCAATTTGCATGTCTAAACCAAACATTGATTTTTCCGCAGCAGGTGGCCTGTCTTTCTTGGCACAATGCCTAATTTTTTATCTGTGCTAGATTCTTTCTACTTAGAAGTTTTCTTGGCCCTACTAGTATGTCGAAAAGATTTCCCACTGTATCATAACATTTTTGAAACTGGAAAGGATGGTAAAAATAAGACCACATATGGATACTAAACCATGAGAGTCACATTCTTACAAGATAAGCCTTTCTTCCTAAGAGTGCAGTTCCTGAACTTAAGATATTGTCACATTATTAATGTATGTCATTCAAAAGTATTTCATTGACAGCAAAACGTGAGTCTATAAAACTCACAAAGTAGCAAAAGCATATACAGTGGCACCTTGCGATACGAGTTTAATTCATTCCGTAACCTTGAGGCTTGGAAAACTATGAGACGCTCAGTCTCGGTAAACTGGTGGGTCGTGTGCAGCTGGCTGATCTGCGTGATTACTCCTATCTCAAATGTTGCTTGTATTTCAAAGCAAAAATCGCTCACTCGATAGCTCGTATCTCAAAAATCTCGTAAGTTAGGGCACTCGTATCTCAAGGTACCACTGTACGTGGAAACAAACAGGTTATTTAAAAAAACTCAATAACTGTTTTTCTTCAAATACACATATGTATATATATAAATATAGATTTATTATTTAAAGATTTATAAAATAAAGAAAAGAAAAAACACCCTCAAAATCACTATAAAAATAGTCTTTACTCAGGTTAGATGGTAATGGAAGGAGTCTTGACTTGGGATGGTGAACACACAATACAATATGCAAATGATGTATTATAGAATTGTATACCTGAAACTGATATAAGTTTATTAACCAGTGTTTCCAATAAAATTTTAAAAGTCATTACACTTAAAATTTGGGAATTTCCTTATCCTTTTTCTTTCTTCCTTTGCATTGTTTATGGTTACTAAATTCATATTGTTGTGATCATAGACATCTTATTCTATCTCAGGTTTTATGTTAAAAAATTGTCTCCCATATTAATGAAACTAATGGTTTTTTGTGCCCTGACATATAACTTGTCTCATAGTATAAGCTTTTGGGTAGACAACATGTAAATTATATCTATTTTTATGTATCTGAGTGTATTTTTCATCTTCTGCATATTA